>WNWU01011258.1:43259-53541 GCA_012654045.1 Ptyas mucosa | reverse complement strand
ATAATAATAATAATAATAATAATAATAATAATAATAATAATAATAATTTTATTTCTATACCGCCCTTCTCCCAAAGGACTCAGGGCGGTGTACAGCCTATTAAAACCACAAGACAAACATCAATTAAAATTATTAAAATTATTAAATAATTCGGCTCAATTTAAGACCCCCAAAATTTAAAACACCCGATTTAAAATTATTACATTGATAACCCGGCCTGGCGGAACAACAGGGTCTTAAGGGCACAGCGAAATACACGGAGGTCAGAGATCTTATGCATTTCCGGGGGCAGTTCATTCCATAGGGCTGGGGCTCCCACAGAGAAGGCCCTCCCCCTGGGTGTCGCCAGCCGGCATAGCTTGGCCGATGGCACCCTGAGGAGACCCTCTCTGTGTGAGAGAACTGGCCGGTGGGAGGCTATTGGTGGCAGAAGTCGGTCTCGAAGGTACCCGGGTCCTATGCCATGGAGCGCTTTAAAGGTGGTGACCAACACCTTGAATCGCACCTGGAAGACCACTGGGAGCCAGTGCAGCTCGTGCAGGAGGGGTGTCACGTGGGCACATCGGGTTGCGCCCATAACCACCTGCGTGACCGCATTCTGGACCAGTTGGAGCCTCCGAGTGCTCTTCAAGGGGAGCCCCATGTAGAGAGCATTACAGTAGTCCAACCGGGAGGTGACAAGGGCATGAGTGACCGTGCGCAAGGCGTCCCGATCCAGAAAGGGCTGCAACTGGCGAATCAGGCGGACCTGATAGAAGGCGCCCCTGGCCACGGCCATCATATGCTCTTCTAAAGACAGCCGTGCGTCCAGGAGGACACCCAGATTGCGAGCCCTCTCTGTGGGGGGCAAAGATTCACCCCCAATAGTCAGCGATGGCACCAGCTGACTATATCGGGACACCGGGAGCCACAGCCACTCAGTCTTGGAAGGGTTGAGTCTGAGCCTGTTTCTCCCCATCCAGACCCGCACGGCCTCCAGGCAGCGAGACATCACATCAAGGGCATCGTTTGGGTGGTCTGGGGTGGAAATGTACAGCTGGGTGTCATCAGCGTACAGATGACATTTCACCCCAAAACCACGGATGATCTCACCCAGCGGCTTCACATAAATGTTGAACAGAAGGGGCAAGAGGACCGACCCTTGCGGCACTCCCCATACGAGGCGCCTCGAGGTCGACCTCTGCCCCCCTGCCAACACAAACTGTGAGCGGTCGGAGAGGAAGGAGGAGAACCACCGCAGGACGGTGCCCCCTATTCCTAACCCCCTCAACCGCTGCAGCATGATACCATGGTTGATGGTATCAAAAGTCGCTGAGAGATCTAATAGGACTAGGACAGAGGAGCAACCCCTGTCCCGAGCCCTCCAGAGATCATCCACCAACACGACCAATGCCGTTTCAGTGCTGTACCCCTGTCTGAAGCCCGACTGGTACGGGTCCAAATAGATAGCTTCATCCAGGTGTCGGGGAAGCTGTCGTGCCACCACGCTCTCGACAACCTTCGCCACAAAACGAAGGTTGGAGACCGGACGGTAGTTAGATAATTCAGCCGGGTCCAGGGAAGGCTTCTTGAGGAGGGGCCTCACCACCGCCTCTTTCAAGGCGGCAGGAAAGGCACCCTCACTCAGAGAAGCGCTTGTAATTCCCTGGAGCCAGCCTCGTGTAACCTCCCGGGAGGCCAGTACCAACCAGGAGGGACATGGGTTCAATAAACACGTGGCAGCACTAATCTTACCCAGAACCCTGTCCACATCCTCGGGAGCCACAGGATTAAACTCCTCCCAGATAATATTCTCAAGACCTCCCCTCGTCTCCTCCCGTGGACTCATCCAGTTGGATTCCAAGCCATCCCGAATCCGAGCGACTTTATCATGCAGGAATTGCACAAAATCCTCAGCACAAGCCTGCAAGGGGTCTTCCCGCACTCCCCCCCGAAGAAGGGAGTGGGTCACCCTAAACAGAGCGGCTGGGCGGTTCTCTGCAGATGCAATAAGAGCGAAAAAATGGTTAGATTTTGCCGCTTTTATCGCCACTAGGTAGGTCTTGATATAAGACCTCACCTGTGTCCGGTCAGAAACGGATTGACTAGTCCTCCAAATGCTCTCTAGGCGTCTTTTCCGACACTTCATCTCTCTCAGCTCCTCAGAGAACCAAGGAGCCAATTGAGATCGGCATCGGGTCAGAGGCCGCAAAGGACCCTGCCCAGACCCTGCTGAGGAAGTAAGCCAGTTTGGCAGGTGTACCATCAAATGTTGCTCTGAAGCAGGGTGGCATTTGCCTCACAGGTGGATTGGGCCCGGCAATGGGCGGCTGAGTTGGAACCTGTGGCAGAGCTGCTGCTGGTTGCTGGACGGCAGCCTGCTGAGGGAGAGGGGCCAGTGGCTGAGCTGCTTCTTGGGCTACAGAGAGGGGGGTAACTCCAGCTGGCTGCTGGATTAGCCCCCCCTGCGGTGTTGGGATCATTGGGCCATATTGGGGCCATGGGGATCCCTGGAAGATTGGAGCAGATGATGCTGAATACCACTGGCACTGGACCCACCCCTGGCTGGGATAGAATCCCCAGCCTGGGGGGATACATTCAGCAGGAGGTAGCACAAAGGCAGGCTGGTGAGGGGGGCCAGCAGGGAGTTTTGTATTCCCCATGCTGGCTGTGTCCGATGTCTCCCAGCTGCCAGATGGCCATGCTGTGCTGAGCCGCTCCTCGTTTTGTTCCTGGCCGGGTAGAGAGGTGCCTGTGCCCTACTAATTTCTCTGCCAGATCCTGGATCGGAGAAGGTGAACGTAGGTAGTGCTAAACTCCATCTCACTTGAGGAGGTTGGGAGGGGGATGCATAACTTCCCACTTCCATCCATTCAAAACGCTCAGGGAGCCCAGTTAATTATTGGCTTCACGATGGGGGCAACAGGTTCCAGTCCTGGGAATCTCCGGATCCCAAAGCTGTCCCCCTTCTCCACTCTGGCTCATGGGGCGGCTTCATTGGGTTGGGAGCGGCACGATATCCAGGCGGTCTCTCCTCTGGTCCCCTTTCTGGAGTTGGATCAGACTGGCAACTTTTCCAGGAATCCGACTCCTTGGGCCTAGCGCCTAACCTTCAGGCCTCCTCTGTAGCCTCAATGGATTGCACCATTTCTTCAGAAGGAGAAAACAGGGTGTCGATAAATCCTTGAGTATCCATCCCCACAGCCCCCTCTGCGATCTCTTCTTTCTCCTCCATTTTCACTGAGTCTTCGCACCACCTGAGGTTTAGGTAGATGCTGGGGCTCAGTACCCCTGACAGCCCCCTATTGGGGTGCCGTTATGTTTTAAGCAGATTCAGGTTAATGTCAGCGTTCCAGAAAAAAATCCAACTCCAAGTTAAAACTCTGAAGCAAGCATTTTTCAAAGTTCTATTTACTAGAATAGGTAAACTGGCACATCTGGGAAAACCCAAATCTGAGGTCCGGGTTTTCCCTCAGTAAATCAAAACCCCCAAAACCATCCCCTCACTCCTCAGTCAATCACATGCTCCAATCACCATCCATCCCATCTCGAGACAGCACTCTGACCACTCCTTCTCCAAATGCAGGATCGGCCTGACCTTGACCGACAGGAAGAATGCTATTATGTCTAAAGACAATCCCTCTACTAAATCCCCCCTCATACTTTCCCACACATGAGAAGCTGGCAGCATGGAAGCTTCCGGCCTAATATGGCTTCCAAAGCTGACACCTTATACTCGAGGGAAAAATAAAAGCACTATGATCAAATATTGTTATTTTACTTGGCCAAGACACCCAATTTGGCTAGATGCTGTGTACTGGCTGAAATTTGGAAGTACAGATTATTATCCCTGCAGGAATTTAGTAGAATATGTAATTGGAGAGAAATGAAGTCAGGAAGAGATTAGTTATGCTAAAGTATGGAACCCTCTCGATAATTTCTTCCTTTTTAAATTTTTTTTAATTAACATAGATAAAAAGAGTAACATGTTCAAAATCCATATAAACAGTGTGTTGTCTGGTTACAATTCTTTTGAGTAACATTCATCATAGTAACAATAATTGCATTCTCCAAGAGTAATCTTATCATGACAGTGCTTTTCCCTCATAATATTAATACATATTAATTATTAATACTAATAAAAAGTAATCAAAATTAATAAGTTACAGGAAACAACCCTAATAATAAAATTAATATTTCTCTTGTAATTTTCAAAGTTCTAACTCCTGTTTCTCTTATTTAACCATTGATAGAACAGATCCCATACCTCAAAATATTCAGTGTCTTCCTTTTCTTTAATTTCAAATGTTAGTTTATTCATTTCTGCACATTCTAAAATTTTTGTTATTATCTTTTATTTTGTGGGGATCTCCTCGCCCTTCCAATGTTGTGCGAACATGATTCTGGCTGCTGTTAACACATGTATTATTAAGTATGCATTTCTTTTACTGTATTTGTCTGGTATGATGCCCAACAGAAATGTTTCCGGTTTTAGATCTACAGTATATGTTCCAGGGGTGAAATGCTACTAGTTCGCACTGGTTCAGGCGAACCGGTAGTTTAAAAAAGTTACTGGTTCATTCAAACCGGTATTTCCAATGATCAGCTGTGCCACACGGTTTATTTTCGCTAGAAAGCAGGAAATCCTACTTTCTAGCAAAGTTAAATCGTGCAGCACAGCTGTTCCCCCCTCGCTGTTCTACTTACCTTCCCAAGTCTCCTTTTTCCACGCGAAGCACGCATTTGGCACGCAGTGTGCATGCGCGCACACAGTGTGCTTTTGGTGTGCATCGCACATGCGCCAGAAGTGTTTCCACAGAGGATTTCACCACTGATATGTTCCTTTATCATCTTTTTTAGCCAGGTGTGTATTCTAGTCCATTCTGGTCTGGATGTATAAATTCATTCAGGAATCTCTTCAAACTATCAGCTATTATTGATGTATAAATTTTATAGTCCACATTTAAAAGTGAGATGAGTCTATAGTTTTTAATCTGCAATAAGTCTGCATCTTCTTTTGGTATGAGGGTAATATTTGCTTCCATCCAGGATTTTGGTATTTTAGCTTTTAATAAGACTTCATTGTAAACTTCCAGGAGTAATAGTCCCAGAGAATCTTGTAGTTGTTTATAGAATTCTGCCAGTAGGCCATCTGGTCCTGGAGTTCTTCTGTCTCTTAATTGCCTCTGTTAATTCAAACATTGTTATCCTTTCATTTAGTGTAGATCTTATTTCTTCAGGTACTTTAAGCAACCTGGCCTCTTCTAGGTATCGTTTTATTTTATCCTCCGATAGTTCCTCTTGGTCATACAGATTTTCATAGTAGTTCTGGATTTATTTATTTTTTCTGTCATTTTGATGCTGTAGTATACCTTTCTCGTCTATCAAGCTTTGTATCTGTTTTTTTCTTTTTTTAGTTTATATGCCAACCATCTTCCTGGTTTATTAGTATTTTCGAAAACTTTTTGTTTTATACTCTTAATTTTATGTGCTAGTTCTTCTTTTTCAAGCAGGCTCAGTTTGTGTTTTATTATTTCCATTTGATTTTTGAGCTTCTTTTCTTGTGGTTTTTTCTACAATTCCAGTTCTAATCTGTTGTAGTCTCCCTCCAGTGTTTTTTGATGTTGCTTCTTTTCTTTATTTTTCCTTCCTATATAAGAAATGGCTAGTCCTCGGAAGTATGTCTTTGCTGTGTCCTATACGTTTTGTAATGAGGTCTCTTCCTTTCTATTTTCGTTGAAGAAGAATGTCATTTCTTTTTCTATTGTTTGTATGAATTTCTTGTCTTTTAATATGGATTGATTCAACATTCATCTCACTTTTTTCTTATATCCTTTCCATTTAATCCTGACTGAGTTGTGGTCTGTCCATATATTTGGTTCTATTTCTGTTTCCTGTACATTAGTACTTAATTCTGGTGTCATCCATGCCATATCTATCCTTGATCAGGATTGATGGCTATTTGAGTAGTATGTATATTGGGTTTTCTCTGGATTTCTTTCTCTCCATATATCTTAGTTCATTTTGTCCACCAGTTTAAAGAAAGACTTTGGTAGGGTTTTCCTTGCCTTTTTATTTATTTTACTGCTTCTGTAATCTATCTTTACATCTGTGATTGCATTAAAGTCTCCTATTAGACAAATGTTTTCATAGTCCAGTTCTGCAATTTTCTCCTGGAGTTTCCCATAAAAATCTTCTTGCTTGTTGTTTGGTGCATATATTACTGTCAAGTGTACCTGTTTGTGGTTTATTGTTACTTCCACCATTAATATTCTCCTTTCTTCGTCTGTGTATATAGATTTGGCTTTTATTGTTTCTTTGATCTATAAGATCACCCCCCTTTTCTTTTGTTGTGCCAGCGAGAAATATAGTTTCCCAATTTTGGTGTACTCTAACAGTTTATTATATTGTCTTTTGATATGTACCTCTTGTAAGCAAATTATGTCTAAGTCCATTTTTTGCAGTTTTGTAAAGAGTCTTCTCCTTTTCATTTCATTTAATTTCATTTTTTAATTTAATCCATTAATGTTAATTGATAGCAAGTTTGTTTCTTCTTTCATTGTGTCACTTATAAGTGGGTTTTGTCATTCTAGTTGCTCTTGTTTCTCTCTGCTCCTTTGCTCTTTTTCCTTCTCGTTCTGCTCGTCTCTTTTGTTCAACTTCACTTCCTTCTCATTGCTTAGCCATAATTTCATGTCATTGATTCCTCTTGTCCTCTATTTTCTACTTCCTCTCTTCTTGTTTGTTGCTCCTGTGGTGTAAAATAATAGTTGTAGAATTCATATGCACTATCTAGAGAGTCCAGTCTGTGTCTTCTATCATTCCAGGTAACCAAAATTCTCTCTGGTATCAGCCATCTAAAGTTTACTTGGTGTTTGATCAACTGTCCTGTCAGAAATTGATACTGCTTCCGCAGGTCTCTAACTTTTCTGGGTACTTGTTTTAGGACCACAATCTCTCTTCCTTTATTTTTCAGGGTTTCCTCTTTTATTTTTTTAAGGATTTCTGCTGTTATTGTTTTTTTCATGAATCTTACATGTACCTCCCTTGGGAGTTTATTCTTTTTAGCATAGCTAGTGTGAATTCTGAACACTTCGTCTATCTCCGCCCTCATCTTGTGTGCTGTTATCTGTAATATTTGAGCCAAGAGGTCTACCATCAACTCAGCTATGTTTTCTTCTTTCCCTTCCTTAATATTTTGAAACCTCAAGAAGTGTTCAGCCATTTCCATTTGCAACTGAATTACAGTTCCTTCGAGTTCTTTATTGGCCTGTGTTAGTCTCTGATTCATTTCCTCCATTTTTTTCTACTTGTTCTGACTTTTCTTCAATTATTTTAATATTTTCTTCATTTTTGGTTAGCATTTGCTGAAAAGTCCCCAGTTTTTCATTCATACTTTGCATTTTTCCCTTAATCTCTCCCATCTCAGTTCTCATTTCACCTATCTCTGTCTTTATTTCATTATGGTTCTTGGTTATGGCCTCTTGTAGCGATTGGAACAATGTTTGCATATCTTTTTGAATTGTATTCATTTTTTCCTGTTGAATTAAGCTTTCTATTGACCTTTGACTTGAAGGGCTTGACGTTGCTGATGATGGGGCAGATGATGGTGCCGATCCAGTTTTTTCCCCTAATTTAGATAGGTTTGAATTTGACATTTTGAACTTTATCAATATATCGGCAACTTTAGATAAGGTGCCCCACCACCCTTCAAGTTTCTCCCAGATTCTCCACTCCCTCTTCATGCCCTTTTTAATATTAACCAGTAATGCTCTTTCCCCCACAATTTCCCCCTCCCTTTCAATCCTCAACTAATTTCACTATCTTTTAACTTTAATTTTAACTCTAGATTCCACACAAATTGTATCTAGAATATCCAGATAGTCTCTTCAATATCCCTCTTAATTCACTTATTCTTCTTGTAGGAAATGGTATTTGTAATCTGCAAGGCCCACAAAAAAAAAAAAAACACCAACCCAGCAGTTGCACGTCACCTCTATTCAGCAGTTCAAAAAATCTCCACGTAGCTTCAAGTTGAGTGCAAATTTCACTCTGCCCAATTTATTTGTAATCCACAAAGAGTCAAATTAGTTCAAGGACAAATTTCTATGTCTTCCCCATCTGTTTCTAAGTATCCAGTGTAAGCAGTTTGCAGATGTTAATTCCACAGGACAGCACCCAATTAATTTTATCAGCTCAGTTCAGTTCCAGGGAACCCAAGCCTTTTGTATTGCATCAGACTATTCAGGGTCTTCTCCCTTTGCTTGACCAGTTCCACCAGCAGGTGGCGCCCTTACTCTATTTCTCCACTTTCACCCGAATCCACATCCAACTTTCACTTTTGCAAAGTTCGTTTTCCAGGATTACAATAGGTATTATATATCAAATAGTATCTTAAATATCCATAAAGCTGGCAAAATATCCACAAGCAAACCACCTCGAACTCCAACCCATTAAAGGTCTATTTTTACCAAGTGCTTTCTTCTCCTTTGCTCAGGTCTGTCAGCAGCTCATGTATTTAGTCGCCGCCATTCTAGAGGAGTGAATAAAAGCCACCTCCTCTCTTTTAGAGTCTCATTTTCAGAAAGATGTTAATTTCTGGGGTAAATTCCTCAACAGGCGTTGGAAATTAAGAATAGCTCACCCAGATCACAGATGCTGTTTTCCACTCATCTCCTTTATTGCTTTTTCATCGGAGCTGTCACAACCTCTGTCCGACCAGCTTAATGGCTGTATTCCCCACCCCACCCCACCCCAGTTAGGATTAGGAGTTTTCCAGGATCAAACAGTGAGTTTGCAGGCTCCCTGTGATGGGAAAAACTTCCCCCTTTACCTCTACCACCTCTCCAAGGCATCTTGGATCCAATTGAGTCCAATTGGACCTCCTGTCAGGTAAAATGCAGCAGCTTAACACAGAGCCCTGTGAAAGCTCACCATTCTTGCTGCGACATCAGCTCTGCCCCCCTCGATAATTTATCTCATATGTCGAGAGTGAAAAGAAAGTGGATGAAAGAGAGGATGTCGGAGATCTCGAAAAAACCACTTGGGATTCTGTGAAACATCTCCCTCCTCCTTATAATCCAGATATGGCACCAGAAAATCCTACCCTAACACCCCAAGAAAATCAATATAGTCAGATCAGCCAGGAAATCCACAGAAACCAGCAGTACTTAGAAGATTTCTCATTTAAAGAATATCCTGAGTCTTTGGGAAAGGAAAGAAGGAAAATTAAAAGAGACAAAGAGAAGAAGGAAGAAGGTTTTTACCCTGTTTGAGAGATGCCTAATGGGGTGGATGGAAATGACGCTCCAATAATAAGTTATGTACAGGACCCTTTGAAGAGTTCTGAAGTAAGATAATTAAAGAAGGAACTGAAAAGTCTAACAGAAAATCCTTTGGGGTCATGGAACAGTTTGATAACTTCCTGGGTCCTAACATTTATACCTGGGATGAATTGATGTCCATACAAAACATCCTTTTTAGTCAAGAAGAAATAAATTTAATTAGAAATGCTGCTATTAGGGCGTGGGAGAGGGATCACCCTGTTGGAAATAACAATGCTAATCCTAGGGGTGATGTAAAGTACCCTCTCCAGAGTCTGACCTGGAATCCTAATGAGATGGCGGGCAGGCGGGAGATGCAAGACTTAAGGGATATTATGAACATAGGTATTAGAGCAGTGGTTCTCAACCTTCCTAATGCCGTGACCCTTTAATACAGTTCCTCGTGTTGTGGTGACCCCCAACCATAAAATTATTTTCGTTGCTACTTCATAACTGTAATATTTTACTACTGGTTTTGTGGGTGTGGCTTATTTTGTGGGCGTGGCTTGGAGGTCATGTGACCAGGAGGGCATGGTTATGTGTATAGGGACTACTCAAGAGGGCTGAAAAAAGTCATTTCTGACAGGTCCTTGCACTTTTGACTGGTCCTCACACTTATGACCATCCTCACATTTATGCCAGTGCAGCATTCTTAACAACCATGTCACTCATTTCACAACTGCTTCTCTTCACCATGGTGATAAGATAGGGCAAAAACGTAAAATGTGAGGATAGTTGTAAGTTCAAGGACTGGTCAAAAGTGCGAGGACCAGTCAAAAATAACTTTTTCAGCCCTCTGAGTAGTCCATGTGCACAAAAGGACTACCCAGAGGGCTGAAAAAAGTCATTTCTGACAGGTCCTCACACTTTTGACTGGTCTTCGCACTTATGACTGGTCATCATTTATGCCCATTGTAGCATTCTTAACAACCGTGTCACTCATTTCACAACTGCTTCTCTTCACCATGGTGATAAGATAG
>WNWU01011258.1:4941-38259 GCA_012654045.1 Ptyas mucosa | reverse complement strand
CATCCGAGATCGCATCGTCTTTGGGATGCGGGACATCTCCCTGCAGAGAAAGTTGCTGAGCAGGAGAAAGGTATCGCTAAAAGACGTGATTGAAGAGGCCACAGCCACAGAAACATCAGAGGTGGCAGCGGCAGCGATGCGGAGAGCCAAGGCAGTCCACAAAATAAAGAAAGCTCCCCAGACCTCATCCAAGGAATCCACCGCTGGATCTGAGTCGGACGAGGAAATGGCGGTCCACAAGGTCTCCAGACCACCAAGGCGCGAAACCACACAAAATGGCGACCGAGGGGAGAGCTGTGCCACCTGCAACGGTGGCCATGTGAGAGCCAGATGCTGGTGGAGAGACGTGACCTGCAGCCGTTGCCAATGAAAAGGCCACATCGCTGAGGCCTGCAGAGCTCCAGAACCAGTCCGGGAGAAAGCCAAGCCAGAAAACCGCGATCACCAAAGGACATCCAGATGGTCCTATCAACCAAGGCGCAAGGGAGACGGGTACCCGTGAAGCAGAGCGGTCCACCAAACCACCATTGCCCACACCAATGACCACAGTGCCACAAAGTTCATCGTGACTGTGCAAGTGGAAGGGACTCTGTTTGCCATGGAAGTAGATTCAGGCTCAATCTACTCCATTATGAGCTGGCAGCGTCTCAAAAATCTGAAAACGCAAATCTCAAAGAGCCAACTGCAGCCGCTTCACGCAAGGCTCGTCGATTTCGGCGGAAACCCCATCGGGGTCCTGGGGAGAGCTTCACTGAGTATCAGCTACCACGGCTTCAAGGGTGACCTACCCATCACCATCGTTAAGGACAGCCGCCCGACCCTGCTTGGAGTGGAGTGGTTTGAGCCTCTAGGGCTCTCAATTAGAGGAATCCATCAGATTCGGCAGGATGAACTTGACAAGCTCCTCAAAGAGTTCAAGGACGTCTTCAATGGCAGCTTAGGTAAATTCTTGGGGAAACCCATCTCTTTCAATTTAGATATCTCAATCACTCCAATTCGGCTCAAGCCTCGCAGGGTTCCATTTGCACTTCAGCCTAAGATAGACGCTCAGTTGGATAAACTGATTGCCCAAGGCATATTGGAACCAATCGATCATGCTGCATGGGAGACCCCCATTGTGACCCCATTGAAGCATGATGGATCCGTGCGCATCTGCGCCGATTATAAATGCACCATTAACCGGGCATTACAGCAGAGCGCATACCCAGTCCCAGTGGTGCAACATCTGTTGCATTCACTCGGGAGTGGGACCATATTTGCAAAACTGGACCTGGCCCAGGCTTACCAGCAACTGCCAGCCAATGAAAAAACTGCGGAGGCTCAGACTATTGTCACCCACCCGGGCGCATTCAAATGCAACCACCTCCAATTTGGAGTCAGCGCAGCCCCTGGCATTTTTCAATCAATGATGGAGCGCCTTCTCCAAGGCATTCCAGGGGTGGTGCCGTACTTTGATGATGTACTAATCTCCGGCACCTCCAGATCTCAACTTTTGGAACGGCTTAGGCTCACCCTGAAGCGGTTCCAAGAGAAGGGTCTGCATGTGAGGAGAAACAAGTGCATCATTGGGGTCCAGGAGGTCGAGTTCCTGGGCTATTTAATAGATAGCACTGGCATACACCCCACCAAATCTAAGGTCAAGGTGATTCATGAAGCTCCAGCCCCCAAAAACAAGCCAGAGCTTCAGGCTTTCTTAGGATTGCTAAACTTCTATAGCGTTTTCCTTAAACAGAAAGCCACTGTTGCTGAGCCACTCCATCGCCTTCTGGGAAAAGCGGCCCCTTGGAAGTGGGGTAGAGCCGAAGAAACCACGTTCAAGAACATCAAGGGGCTCCTATCCTCGGACAGCGTGCTGTTACAGTATCACGAGATGCTTCCACTGGTATTGACCTGCGATGCGTCTCCATATGGAGTCGGGGCTGTCCTCAGCCACCGACTGCCCAACAACACGGAAGCCCCCATCGCTTTCTTCTCTAAGACTCTGGCGGCAGCTGAGCACAACTACAGCCAGCTGGATAAGGAAGCCTTGGCCATCGTGGCTGGCATCAAGCGCTTCCACGAATACCTCTACGGGAGGGCATTCGAAATCATCACTGACCATAAGCCCCTCCTCGGACTCTTCGCAGGTGACAAACAAATACCGACATACATGTCGCCCAGGATGACGCGCTGGGCCATTTTCCTCGCCAGGTATTCATACACTCTCACACACAGACCCGGCAAAACCATCAGTAACGTGGATGCCCTCAGTAGGTGCCCAACGCAGGAATGGGTGGAAGACCCCGCACCCACCCTCGGCCTTTTCCACATCGACGGAGACCTGCAGTGCCCAGTATCTTCCACAGATGTGGCAGCCCACACGAAGAAGGAGAAGACCCTCAGGCAACTCATGTCCTGGGTCCTGAGGGGTTGGCCAACAGAAAAAGTGGGCGAAGAGTTCAGCTCCTTCTTAAGAAAGCAGCAAGAACTCTCAATGATGAAGGGCTGCCTACTCTGGGGCGACAGAGTAGTGATTCCATGACCGCTGCAGAAGAGGACCTTGGAGAACCTTCACATTGGGCACCCGGGCATCGTGAAGATGAAGGCGCTGGCCAGAAGCTATGTCTGGTGGCCCACCCTGGACAAGGACATTGAACAATGGGTCTCCAGATGCGCCCCGTGCCAGGAGGTCAGACCAGCGCCAGCACAAACCCAACCTACAGAATGGGAGATGCCTAGTGCCCCCTGGTCCTGCGTTCACATTGACTTTGCGGGACCTATGGCAGGCAAATACCTTCTCATCGTGGTGGATGCATTTGTTGTGGCTCCGACCCCCAAGCCCATCGTATCGGAGGAAGAAGGCTCCGAACATGAAGGAGAGGAGCCGGCCAGGCCTCCCTCTCCCGGCCCCTCCTCTCTGGCAATTCCTCAGGTGTCGGCCGAAGGAGAGGAGATTGGCCAGGAGCCAGGTGTCTCCGATCTGTCGGAGAGTGATGAGGGAGACAAGTTGTGGCTGGATCCATGCCAGCGTTGGCGTGCTAAACGGTCACAGCAGATGAGGAGGCGTGCCAGAGATTGAGCTGAGTCACTGGACCACACCCCACAGGCTATATAAGGGAGGGTGATGGCCATTCCAGCTCTGTGACGGACAAAGCAAAAACTCTGGCGAGTCACTTGCACTTTTGGGACGAACAACGTCTCATCTGTTGTGGATTTCTGTTACTGGACTACTTCAAACTGTCTGTATTTTTGTGTTATCTGGTGGAGGAACAACCCCTCCTTCTTGGAGTAAAAGCTCTTGGCAGGCAGCTGCTGCGTTGCTGCCAAGTTTTGATAACGAACCTTTGACTGTTTTGGAACAATTATTTAACCCTTTGGGGTGGGTGTTTGTGCGTGTGGGAGATGGGGACAGAACAGCATTCTCCAAATGGCTGGAGGTCATCCAAATGCCCCCCATCACCACCGAGGCAACCGTTCGGGCGCTGCACAGACTCTTCGCCACCCACGGCATTCCGGACGTCCTGGTGTCGGACAACAGAGTGAGCAGCAGAGTGAGCAGTGACGGCAGCATCGTCAGCGAAGAGGAAATCCCATAAGCATTTCAGCTGGACTTTAGACTTTGCTCTCAATCTAGAGAGATTAAAGAGTTTTCCGTCTGATCTGGTCCGGAGGTAAATACCCTCTGTTGCAGTTCCAAAAGCATGTTTCAGCATGACAGCAAAAAAGATCCCGAATAAAGTTGGTGCGAGGACACAGCCCTGCTTCACTCCACTTCGAATATCAAAGGAATCTGAAGTTAAGCCATCAAAAACTACAGTGCCCTTCATTTCCTCATGAAAGGACCTGATGATGTTGAGGAGCTGAGGTGGACATCCAATCTTGGGGAGAATTTTATAAAGGCCGTCCCTGCTAACCAAGTCAAAAGCCTTTGTAAGATCTATGAAGGCTACGAAAAATGGCTGTCTTTGTTCCCTGCATTTCTCCTGCAACTGTCTAAGGGAAAATACCATGTCAGTAGTGGAGCTGTTGGCTCGAAATCCACACTGCGATTCTGGATAGAGTCTCTCTGCAAGAACCTGGAGCCTCTTCAGTACGACACGGGCAAGCAGCTTCCCTACAACACTAAGAAGCGAGATGCCACGGTAGTTGTTACAGTCACCCATCACCTTTGTTCTTGTACAGTGTGACGATATTTGCATCCTTCATGTCCTGTGGTACTCCACCTTCCCTCCAACAAAGACAGAAGATTTCATGCAGTTCAGTGGAGATGTTCTCTTTGCAGCACTTCAGAACTTCGGCAGGGATGTTATCTTTCCTGGGTGCCTTGCCAGAGGCAAGGGAGTCCAGGGCCACATTTAGTTCTTCTGCAGTTGGTTCACTGTCAAGCTCCTCCAAGACAGGCAGGCACTCAATGTTATTTAACGCTTCTTCAGTTACCACATTTTCTCTGGAATATAACTCAGAGTAGTGCTGCACCCAGTGTGCCATCTGCTGTGCTCGGTCCTGGATAACCTCACCTGTAGCAGACTTCAGAGGGGCAGATTTCTTCTGTGTTGGACCTAAGGCCTGCTTGATGCCATCATACATCCCCTTGATGTTGCCTGTGTTGCCTCCTAGAAGATGGTTCTGCCGTTTTATCTGCCATTGGGGCATAAAGCCCTCTTCTGCCTTCAAAACAGTTGACCATCTTCTCCTGTAACCCTGGATAGGGACCCTTACAAGGTGCTGCCAGCCGGGCCGGCTGGACCAAGGTTTTTTTTAGAGAGGTATTACTCCTCTAGCACTCCTCCTCATTCCTGGACTGGTATTGGTATTAGTCATATAATAATAATAATAATAATATTTGCTTATCCATTTTAGCAAACCTTCCTTATAACATTAGTCCTTCTCTTATATACCATGTTTTTAACTTCTGTTTTTATTGGCTAACCATTGATAAAATGAGCCCCATGTTAGAAAGTATTCAGTTTCTTCCTTTTCCTTAATTTTAAGTGTTTATCCACTTCTGCACATTCTAATATTTTTTAAATTACATTTTCATCTGTAGGCATCTCTTCACTTTTCCATTGTTGTGCAAATACAATTCTAGCTCCAGTTAAAACGTGTAAAATTAAATGTGTATTCCCCTTGTTATACTTTTCCGGTAAGATGCCCAACAAAAATATTTCTGGTTTTAAATCTATATGTTGCTTTATCATTTTTTCCAACCATGTATGTATTTTTGTCCAGTAATTTTTTTTTCCTTTGGGCATGTCCACCACATATTTCCAACATTTAGCGGACATGTTTTTAAACATCTTTGCCAACCTTGTGGGTGAAAAATGCCATCTATAAAACATTTTATAAAGATTTTCTTTATATGCAGTTGACATAGTTATAGTTCCTGTCCCACAGTTTCTGCCATTTATCTAACTCTATTGTGTAACCAAAATTTTTAGCCCATACTATCATTGTCTCTTTTACTTGCTTTTTTCCAATTTTAATACTTAATATATATATATATATATATAATTAATTTTTCATCTGTGTTAATATCTGATCTAATTCTGTTGATTCTTTATAAAAACCATACATTTTGGCGTCTTTCTCGTATCAAGATTGTATCTGCACTTGTGGCCACCATGCTATGTCAATCCCTTGACTACTCAGTTCTTGCTTAGTTTTAAGTTCCCCCTCTTCATTCAAAATGTCTTTGTATCTTGTAATTTTTTTTCCATATTAATAACATTTGGATGTATCAGTGCCTCCATTGTGGAGAGCCAGACTGGTATTTTCAAATAGTGTTGTTCTTTAAATTTTACCCATAGCGATAATAATGCATTTCTAATATAATTAGAGCCTCAGAAGCCTGAGTGGCGTAGCAGGCTAATGCCTCCTACTAAGGCAGCATTTAACATCCAGCTGCCTGCAATTACTGCGAGTTCTAATCTCACCAGGCTCAAGGTTGACTCAGCCTTCCATCCTTTCTAAGGTGGGTAAAATGAGGACCCAGATTGTGGGGGCAATAAGCTGACTTTGTATAAATATACAAAAGTATGAAGGCTATTGCTTAACGCATTGTAAGCCGCCCTGAGTCTCCGAAGAAGGGCGTCATATAAATATAAATAAAAATTTTTTAAAAAATTAAAATTAAATAATGTCTTTGGAAATAGCTATGTATTTTATTTTTTCCATACCATAAAAAGGCATGCCATCCCAGTTGGAGATCATGTCCATCCAAGATTAATAATCTTTTATGCCTCAGACTGACCCATTCTTTCACCCATGTGAGTACCAAGGCCTGATAGTACAACTCCCAGTCTGGTAGCCCAAAGCCCCCTCTATTTTTAGAATCTTGCAGCATTTTCAGACTTATTCTTGCTTTTTTCCCTTGCTAAATATATCTTGATATTATTTTATTTCATTCTTCAAAATATTTTTTTTCCAGCTTTATCGGGACCGTTTGAAATAAATATAATAATCTTGGCAAGATATTCATTTTTATAGTAGCTATTCTTCCTGTCAGCGAGTTTTTCCACTGCTCCAGATCTAATTTAATTTGTTGCATCAGCTTACAATAATTGTCTTCTTTAATGGTTGCACATCTTGCTGTTAGTTGAATTCCTAAATATTTTACTTTAACTATCTGAATATCTGTCTTCTTCATTAAATCTTTTTTCTGTGTACCTGTAAGGTTTTTAACTAGTATTTTAGTTTTTTTTAATTTATTTTCAGTCCTGCAACTTCACCATAATCTTTTTTTTAATTTATTGAATTTCCAACATATAAAACACACAATACAAAAAACACAACAACAACAACAAAGAAAAAATTTAACACTAATGACAGCTTTTCCATATCGGTATCTCTAGCATAACAAACATATTTACAAGAATTCTAATTCTATATATCTCTATCTTAAATTACATCCTTATTTGAATTATAGTAACATCTATTCATAATTCAGTTTCATATCCTATGTTTCTTCAACCATTTTACCTTTTACATATTATATTTAACAGATTATCCCTTAGGTTTTGCGTTTACTCTCAAGCCAGGAATACCATCTGTTCCAAATTTGATAGTACTCGGTTTCTTCCTTCTCCTTCATTTCCATAGACAGTCTATCCATTTCTGCACAGTCATAATTTTTTTAAATTATAATTTGGTCTGGAGGAATATCTGATTGTTTCCAATTCTATGCTAGGACAATTCTACTTGCAGTTAATATATGCAATGTTATATATTGTAATTTTTTCTCCATTTTCCCTTCAAAAATGCCCAAAAGAAAAAGTTTCAGCTTCATCTCTATCCTCTGTTCAGTTATCCCTTCCAACCACTTTCTTATCTTACACCAGTATTTTCTGATCTTAGGGCAGGTCCACCACATGTGGTAGAACGTTCCTTGTTTATGACCACACCTCCAACATTCCGGGGACCTGTTCAAGAACATCTTGGCCAATCTCGTTGGTGGCAGATGCCATTGATAAAACATTTTGTAAAGGTTCTCCTTATAAGCAGCTGACATCATTAGTTTGTAGTTTCTCTCCCATAATTTATCCCATTGATCTAATTGAATATTGTGTCCAAAGTTTCTTGCCCAACTAATCATTGTCTCTTTCACAGTTTCTTCTTTCATTTTAAATTTCAACAAAAAATTGTACGTTTTTGTAATCTTTTTTCCCCCTGTTCCTAATAGTATCTTATCAAGTTCCAATTGTTCTGTATAAATACTGTGTTGTTCCCAGTCTTTTTTATAGCTTGGGCCATTTCCTGAGGCTCTGACTCATGACTCGGCCGAGGAGCTGGTGGCCGCCTGGGATAGGGCGGCCGCTGGCGCTTTGGACCGAGTTGTGCCTTTGCGGCCTCTGACCCGTCGCCGAGTCTACTTGGCCCCTTGGTTCTCTGAGAAGCTGAGGGAGATGAAGCGCTGGAAAAGACGCCTAGAGAGCAGTTGGAGGTCGAGCCGTTCCAAATCCGACCGAACACAGGTAAGAATTCATATTAAGACTTACCTAGTGGCGATAAAAGTGGCCAAATTTAACTATTTTTCCGCTCTTATCGCATCGGCAGATAATCGCCCAGCCGCTCTGTTTAGGGTGACCCGCTCCCTCCTCCATCCGGGAGTGCGGGAGGATCCCTTGCAGGGTCGTGCTGAGGATTTTGTTGAATATCTGCACGATAAAATCACTCAGATTCGGGAAGGCCTGGTCTCCGACTGGGTAGGTACAGACGGGATGATGGAGGCCGGTCTTGAGAATGTCATTTGGGAGGAGTTCGATCCTGTTGCTCCCGAGGACGTGGACAGGATACTCGGGTGGCTGAACGCGACCACATGTTTATTGGACCCGTGTCCCTCCTGGCTGGTACTGGCCTCCCGGGAGGTTATGTGAGGCTGGCTCCAGGGGATTATCAACGCTTCCTTGGGTGAGGGTGTCTTGCCACTTGCCTTGAAAGAGGCAGTGGTGAGGCCCCTCCTCAAGAAGCCTGCTCTGGATCCGGCTGTTTTGGCTAACTATCGTCCAGTCTCCAACCTTCCCTTCGTGGTGAAGGTTGTTGAGAGTGTGGTGCCGCGACAGCTTCCCGGGTACCTGGATGAAGCTGTCTATCTGGATCCGCGCCAGTCCGGCTTCCGGCCTGGTTACAGCACGGAAACGGCATTGGTCGCGTTGGTGGATGATCTCTGGAGGGCTCAGGATAGGAGTTGTTCCTCTATCCTGGTCCTATTAGATCTCTCAGTGGCTTTTGATACCATTGACCATGGTATCATGCTGCGCCGGTTGGAGGGGCTGGGAGTGGGGGGCACCGTTTTACGGTGGTTCTCCTCCTATCTCTCCGACCAGACGCAATCGGTGTTGACAGGGGGGCAGAGGTTGACCCCGAGGCGCCTTGTATGTGGGGTGCCGCAGGGATCGGTCCTCTCGCCCCTCCTGTTCAACATTTATGTGAAGCCGCTGGGCGAGATCATCCGTGGTTTTGGAGTGGTATTCTATCAGTATGCTGATGATACTCAGCTGTACATTTCCACCCTAGGCCATCCCAACGATGCCCTTGAAGGGAAGGGAAGGGAAGGGAAGGGAAGGGTAGGGTAGGGTACTTTATTGGCCAAGTGTGATTGGACACACAAGGAATTTGTCTTGGTGCATATGCTCTCAGTGTACATAAAAGAAAAGATACATTCGTCAATAGAAATCTTAAGGATACCAGCAACAAGGTTACAGTCATACAGTCATAAGTGGGAGGAGATGGGTGATAGGAACGATGAGAAGATTAATAGTAATGCAGACTTAGTAACTAGTTTGTCAGTGTTGAGGGAATCATTTGTTTAGCAGAGTGATGGTGTTCGGGAAAAAATGTTCTTGTGTCTAGTTGTTCTGGTGTGCAGTGCTCTATAGCGTTGTTTTGAGGGTAGGAGTTGAAACAGTTTATGTCCAGGATGTGAGGGGTCTGTAAATATATTCACAGCCCTCTTTTTGACTCGTGCAGTCTCCATGTCCACAATGGAAGGCAGGTTGGTAGCAATTTTTCCCAACCAAATAAATTTACCTATTATTCTATTTAATTGATCAAAAAATGCTTTCCCTAATCTTATTGGTATCATTTGGAAGAGATATAACAATTTAGGTGGTACGTTCATTTTTATTACGGCAATTCTACCAACTAAAGATATTTGTAATTTTGCCCAAATGTCTAAGTCTTTTTGTATTTGTTGTACCAATTTATCATAATTATCCACTTTTAATGTAGAACATTTTGCCGTTAACCAAATTCCCAGATATTTTACCTTTTGGACAATTTGAATCCCCAATTTCTCTTCCAATTCCTCATCTTGCCTTTTTGTGCAATTCTTAGTTTAATATTTTAGTTTTTTCCTTGTTTATTTTAAACCTAGCCACTTTACCAAATTCTTCAACTTCATGTATCAAGTGGTTCCCGTCTCCAAAGGATCTTCTATAATAAAAAACAGATTATCCACAAAAGCTTGGACTTTATATTCCTCCTGTTTAATTTTCAATCCTTTTATTGTTTGGTTTTGTCTAATTTGTATTAATAATATTTCCAATGATAGTATAAATAAGAGGGGTGACAAGGGACATCCCTGCGTTACCCCCTTAGTTATACTAATCTTCTCCGTTGTTTCCCCATTTATTATTATTTTAGCTGATTGCTTCAAATAAATTGCTCTGATCATGTCCGTAAATTTCTCCCCAAAATTCATAATTTCCAATTGGTTAATAAGAAAGTTCCAGTTTAAGTTATCAAACACTTTTTGAGCATCTACAAACATTAATGCCAGCTGCTTATCTGGGTGGGCCTCATAGTATTCTAATGAATTCATAATCATCCTTGTATTGTTCCTTATATGTCTATTTGGCAAAAATCCATTTTGGTCTGAATCAATAATTTCATTTAACATTTTTTTGGCTTTTTCAGCAATTATCATTATGAATTTTTTTTTTATTGAAAAAGTTTTACACATACAAATTTCCCCCCTTTTTTTCCCCCACCCTTCCCCAACATTATAAAATACATATACAAAAAATATAGTTCCCTCCCAATCCCACCCTAACCCTCCCCCTCCACCCCTTTCCCTCCCATCCCCCTTGACTTCCATTATATGCGATACTAATAATCCCAGACAATATATATGTTAATCATCCTTCCATATCTTTTTCTATATTTACTAGCATAGTCATCAATCCCTCTCAGCTGAAAGCTACATAATATTTTCTAGTCTGATACTTATTCTGTATATACTCAATCCATTTATTCCATTCCTGTATATACTTCTCATGCCTCTGATCTTTTAAAAAGGCTGAGATCTTCGCCATTTCTGCAAATCCAGCCATCTTCTGAATCCATTGGTCCACCGTCGGTAAGGCATCACTCTTCCAATATTGGGCAATCAACAACCTAGCTGCTGTCACCATATACAGAATCAATTTTGTTTCACCCAATGTAAAATCTTTAACTATACCCAATAAAAATAATTGTGGAGAAAATTGTATTTTTTTCTTTAAAACATTTTGCATAACTCACCATATTTTTATTCAAAAAGCCCTCACTTTTTTGCAAGTCCACCATATATGATAATATGTAGCATCTAAACACTCACATCTCCAACATTTTGGCTGCACGTTAGGGTACATACAAGACAATTTCTTGGGGTCTAAATGCCATCTATAAAACATTTTGTAAAAATTTTCTCGTAAATTTTGTGACTGTGTAAACTTAACATTCTGAACCCATATTTTTTCCCATGTTTCCATCATAACTGGTTGAGAGAAATTCTGTGCCCATTTAATCATACAATCTTTAACTAACTCATTTTCTGAATCCCTTTCTAACAGAACATTATAAACTCTCTTAATATGCATTGGACCTGTCTCCTTTATCTGTCTAACCAATTCTACTTCATATTCCATTAAACCAGTTTGTTGATCTTCTTTCCATCTCATCTGTAATTGATTATACTGCAACCAAGTCAGAGAAATCCCTTCTTCCAACAGCATGTCCAAAGTCTTCAATCGCCATCTGCCCTCTTCAAAATAAAGTAACTCTTTATATAAAAAACCCCCGAGTGACTTAATATTTGTATTCCACATGGTATCAGCAAGATCCAGCCAAAACGGAATCTTATAATCCCAATTAGTTCGGTGCTTCTTCCAGATTCTCATCAAAGCATTTCTAAGTAGATGACTATTAAACACTTTATCCACTTTATTGTCATAAAATAAATACGCATGCCATCCCCAAACAAGGTCGTGACTTTCTATATTCAGCAATTCAGTCTTAGTTTTCCCAAATCAATCACTTATTTGTGTCAATGCAGCTGCTTCGTAATATAATCGAAGGTTTGGGAGTTTAAGACCACCTCTCTCACGAGTATCTTGCATAATTTTCAATTTCACTCTCGGTTTTTTTTCATTCCAAATAAATTTATTCACTCCTTTTTGCCATTCTAGCAGTGGTTTATCTGATTTGAGCACTGGTATCATTTGAAATAAAAAAATAAATCTAGGTAAAACATTCATTTTTACTGCTGATATTCTTCCAAGCAGTGATAACTGCAGTTTCTTCCAATTTTGCATATCTTTTTGTATCTTTTGCCACAGAACCTCATAATTATTTTGAAACAATTTTACATTTGAATCTGCGATTTGTACTCCTAAATATTTGACCTTTGAAACAATTTCGAAACCTGCCATTCTTTCCAGTTCCTTTTTTTTACTCTCTGTCAAATTTTTAACAATCATTTTAGTTTTTTTCTGGTTCAGTCTAAAACCAGATACCATGCCATAATCCTCTATAATATCTTTCATCTGAATTATTGATTTCATGGGTTGTGATAGGGTAACAACCAAATCGTCTGCAAATGCCTTAGTTCTATAGTCCTCTTGCCTTATAGCTATTCCATTCAAAGAGTTCGAGTCCCGTATTGCGTTAAGTAAGACTTCTAGAGTTAAAATAAATAATAGTGGGGATAATGGACAACCTTGTCTGGTACCTTTTTGTATATTGAAATTCGATGTTAAACATCCATTGATAATAAGTTGTGCATATTGCTCTTGATAAATTGCACCAATCGCTTGTATAAATCGCTCCCCCAAATCCATTTTTTCCAAAGTCTTAATTATAAAATTCCAATTCACTCGATCAAAGGCTTTTTCCGCATCCAAAAAAACCAGCACTGCAGAGATCTGTTTATTCTTATCTAGATAGTCCAGTAAATCTATAACTTGCCTGACATTCTCCTTCATATATCTGCCTTCAATAAATCCTGCTTGATCATGATGAATTACCTTTTGGATAACTGGCATCAGTCTGTTGGCCAATACTTTTGCAAAGATTTTATAATCTGTGTTTAATAGAGATATTGGTCTATAATTTTCTGGTTTCTTAAGACCTGATTCTTCTTTCGGTATCAGTGAGACAAAGGCTGTTTTCCATGAGGAAGGTATCTTACCTCCTAATTGTATATTACAAAATAAGTCTTTGAGATGCTCAATCATTTCCTCTTGTAAAGTTTTATAATAGACTGCGGTTAGGCCATCCGTCCCTGGAGCTTTAGCTGTTTTTAGTTGTTTTATGGCAAAACTAATCTCCTCAACTGTTATCAATTGTTCCAAATTTTTCTTTTGAGCTGTTGAAATTTTTAAAACTCTCTTTTTTTCTAGATATTTGTCTATAAAAGTGTTCTGTATATTGTCTTTAGCATATAACTTGGTATAATATTCCAAAAAGGCTTTTTTAATTAATTCTTGTTGATGAACTTCTTTGCCAGCGTATTCAGTATTATCAATAATTCGTGTAGATGCTTGTTTCCTCAAAGTGTAAGCCAACCACCTGCCCAGTTTGTTAGCATTAGTAAAAGTATTATGTTTTGCAAATTGTAAATTAGTTGCTGTTTGGTCTGCTATAAGCATTTGAAATTGATCCTTCAAAAGTTTTATAACCGTTTGTAATTTTCCATCTGTTGGTTTTTGTATCAATTGTTGTTCTTTCTTTTTTATCTCACTTTCCATCTGTAGTCTCTTTTTCTGCTGATTCTGTCTATGTTTAGAGTTCATTTGAATTAGTACTCCCCGCATATATGCTTTGCCTGCATCCCAGACTATTTCAATAGGGGTACCTTTATTCAAATTCAGTTTAAAAAACTCCTTTAAATGTTTTTTAAGTTCAATTATATTTTTTTCATATCTGAATAAATTCTCATTTAATCTCCAGGATCTTCTTTCTCTTTTACCCGTCTCAATTTCCATCCAGACCGGACTATGGTCAGCCAAAGTCCTAGGAAATATCTTTGTCTTCTTTACTTTAGAAAGTAAGTTAGTAGTTAACAGAAAAAAGTCTATCCTGGAAAAGGATTTATGCCTGTCCGAGTAAAAAGTAAAATCCAATTCATTTGGGTTTCGAACTCTCCAAATATCTTTCAATTCCAAATCCTCTTTCAGTTCAAAAAAAGCTTGTGGTAATTTAATCCCTAATTTGGCCGTACTTTTTTTATCAATTTTAGGTTGAATTACTCCATTCCAGTCCCCCATTATTATAATAGTTGAATAATTCCATTCCAAAATTTTTAAATGAAGCATCTTATAAAAATTTTCCTGTTGCTGATTTGGAGCATATATTCCAACCAACAAGATTGGTCCATTATCTGTAATAATTTCAATTGCAATATATCTTCCACCTTCATCTGTTTCTATAGTTTTAGCTACAAGTCTTTTATTTATATATATCACCACTCCATTCTTCTTTTCCAAATTTGAAGCAACAAATTGCATTCCCAATCTTGAATTTATCAAATATTTCTGATCTTGCAATTTTATATGAGTTTCCTGTAAACAAATAACATCATTATGAAATTGTTTCAAATAATGAAATATCTTCCTTCTTTTTTGTGGAGAGTTCAATCCATTAACATTCCAAGACAAAAATTTAAGTGCCATTTGATCCAGTCTGAAGTTTTGAGAGCAATTGTTGAAGATTCTTTTCTACAGAAGTAATCTTCGGTTTAGCTCCTCCCATGACTTCAGCTTGCTGCTTCCCTTTAACTCTCTTTTCTCGTTGTGGCTTGTAATATTCTTGCTGCTGTTCCTTCATTTGTTTAGACATCGCTCTGGTTATACGTTGCTCTTCCATTTTAGATGTTATCAATTCAGGAGCCAACGCCTCCTCTGTAATAGTTTTAGACATTTCTTCCAAAGGAGAAGCTTCAAATGGTGCAAAAGGATCAACCACAACACCACCTACAGCTCCCATTGTCTCTCTTGCCTCCTTTTGCGACTGCTTTATTTTTGCTTCTGTTTCTTGATCAAACTCAGCTTGTAATTGAGCCTCCTTATCTATTGATGAAGATGTACGTGGAGGAGGAGAGCCCACTTTCAAAACATTGTAATAAAATTCTTCTGCTTTTGCAATAGTATTAAGGCGGTATCTCACTCCTCGCACCCTCAATATTACACCTATTGGGGCATCCCATCTGAATTGTATATTCTGTTTTTTCAGTTCTGCCACCAAAAATCCAAAATCCTTTCTGTCTCTTAACATTTTAGGTGGCAATTCTTTGAAGATTCCAATCTCACTTCCATCAACTTGAACAGTTGTAACAAATGAATTTTGAAAAATATCATTTCTTGTTCTCCTATCTGTGAAATATATCACCACATCTCTAGGCAGTTGCCTTTGTACCGCCACACGAGAATTGACTCTGTACGCCTTGTCAATCTTACACGGAACCACACCAGGTTCTACCTTCAACAAAACTGCTAAAGCCTCAGCACAAATTTTTCTAAGATCTTCCCTGCTGTTCTCTTTTACACCTCTCAGTCTAATAGCAAATTCCATTGATCGAAATTGCATCATAGTAATCTCATTTTCCATTTTTTGTGTAATTTCTTCAATTTCACCCATTCTTGAATCACAAGCTCTAAATTTAGTCTCCATCTCTGAGGCAAGATTGTCCACTTTTTTGTCAATCTGCAACACTACCTCAGACAGGCCTTTAACCACTGTTTGAATATCTTGTTTAACTGCTTCATATTTCTCTTGAACAATTCCTTTGACCCCCTGCTCTGATCTTTGAATTTCTTTAATAATAAGGTCATAATGGCTTTCTTCCTTTGTCTGAGTTTGCAGCTGCGCTGTTTGAGGCTGCTTCTGCTTGTGAGTGGGGGAATCCCCCCCTGCTTGCTTTGTTGCCATTTTGCCTCTTAAAGATCTTCCTTTTCCACAAATTCTAGCAACTTTTCCCAAAAGGTTCTCCAGATTCAATCAGGTCTAAAACAATCAATTACTGCTTTTTTATTTTATTTTATTTTATTTTTTGCTACTTTTCTTCTTCTTCCAGCCGGATTTGTTACTGTTAAAATGTAGCCAGATACACAATTCAAATTACTTTCGCTTTCAGCTGCTCTCCGCTAAAAGCAAGCGCCATTTTTTTTCTTTCCTTGTCCTTTTCAGTTCCAAGTTACTTTAGTCCTCCAAATATTTCAAAAAAACTTTAATACTTGCAATTTGACAAGAAGTCCAAAACTTTCTCTTTTATTGTTTGATGGTAATAATGCTGCCGCGCTATCTTGCTCTGCAGTTTGCAGAGTTTCCCAGTCGTCCGGAGCTTCAGCGACTTGAATAGGGAGTCCCACCCTGTTAACTCCCCAGAAACGAAAAGAAAACGCTCTGGGGGTCTCACAGGGGACTCTACCTTCCGCCACCGGCTCTCCTCACGACGTCCTCTTCGCTCAGAGTTTTTCGAGCCGTTTCCAGCCTCTGAAACGGCTCTTTACAGATGGCTGGGCTGGCGGTCTTCAAAGGACCATCAGCGATGGCCCGCGGCAACACCGGAAGTCCCATCATTATGAATATTTTGTAGTCCACATTAAGTAGCAAGATTGGCCTATAGTTCTTGATTTGCTGTGTATTTGTAGGATCTTTTGGGATAAGTGATATCAACGCCTCCATCCATGTCTTTGGTAATTTGGATTGCCCTAGAGCTTCATTGTATATGTTCAACAATAACATTTCCAATGGTCCCTGTATCTCTTTATAGAACTCAGAGGGGATACTGTCAGGTCCTGGAGTTTTGTTGTTTTTTTGCTTTTGAATAGCCGCCTTCATCTCCATCATCATGATTTTATTGTTTAACATCTCTTTCATTTCATCTGCTATTATAGGAAGTTTTCTATCCTTTAAATATTTCTTAATATCTTCCTCCTCTATTTTCTCCTGACTATAAAGTGTTCCAAAATAATTTTGGGCTATTCTCTTTTTTTCGTCCATTCGATGATGGATATTCCCCTCTTCATCCTGTAATTGTATTATTAACCTTTTTTCTGTGTCCTTTTTCAATTTATGCGCCAGCCATCTCCTCGGCTTATTGGCATGTTCGAAATATACCTGTTTCATTGCTCTAAGCTTTTGGGCCATTTCCTTCTGGGAGAGCAAATTTATTTTATGTTTAATCAGAACTTTTTCCTCTCTAATTTTCATATCTGAGGAGTCTTGCATCTTACGCTCTAACTCTCCCAGTTTCTCTTGTAATTCTAATGTAGATGATGCGGGTTCAGCTAGATGAACACTGAAGGGCCCTCTTTATTCACATTATTGTAAGAAAGAAAATGTGCTTGTTTGAGAGAAACGTGCTTGTGGGAGATTATATTAAAGTCAGTTAAACCCCATTATTGGTAATATATTTTTCGAGGAGGCCTAGCTGTCACAGAAGGACAGCCATATAGAGAATGTCTGAAAAGCCTCACTGTCAACCACACAAAGAAATGTATGGGGCAAAGAGTTAATTATTACCTAAGGACAGCAGTAAAAACTCCATTAGTACTTACAGAACTTAGGAAAGTGGTCTAGCTGAAAATAATCTTATAAACTAGAAGCTAATGGTTTAGTAATGAGGAAGTGTCCATTATTTTATAATAAATGTATGTTCGCCATATATGGAATAAATGTATGAGCTCATTTATTTGATACCAAATGTAATTTTACCATATATGGAAAATGTATTAGATCACCAACTCCTTTGTCTTGAAAACATATATAAACAGTTGTGTCAAAGCTCTTGGTTGTTCAGACTTTCAGGTATGAATCTGCTCTGAACCTGCGCAATAAACTGGCTCTGACTGACCCAGAATGTTGTTTGGTCCCATCATTCCATAACAATTCCAATTGTTGTTTCCTTTTTTTCTTTGTTTCTCCTCGCCCCATATGCTATTGTTAGGCCTCTGATATAAGCCTTGGTTGTGTTCTGTCCCCATCCTCCACACGCGCAAACCCACACAGACAGTCGAGGGTTAAATAATTGGCACACACAAGCGTTCCGTTATCAGAGGCTTGACAGCTCTACGGGAACCGGCTGCCAAGTTCTTTACTATAACAAGAAGGGGGGTGTTCCTCCACCACATAACAAATGCAATACACACCGGCTGGGAAAAAACAGTCCAATTCACAATCCTTCAGCAGACTGAGGCTTTGCACCAAAGAAGCTTGCAAGAATTAACTTTGTCCGTCACAGAATCTAAACGGCCACACCCCTCCTTTATATAGCCTGTGGGGTGTGGTCCAGTGACTCAGCTTAATCCCTGGCACGCCTCCTCTTCTGCTGTGATCGTTTAGCACGCCGATGCTGACGTGGGTCCAGCCACAACTTGTCTCCCTCATCACTCTCCGACCGATCGGAGACACCTGGCTCCTGGCCAATCTCCTCTCCTTCGTCCGACACCTGAGGAATTGTCAGAGAGGAGGGGCCGGGGGAGGGAAGCCTGGCCGGCTCCTCTCCTTCATGTTCGGAGTCTTCTTCCTCCGATACGATGGGCTCGGGGGTTGGAGCCACAACAGGTTGTATCCCAAAGATTCTGTAGGGTCGTACTGTATCTTCATTTGAGTTTTCCTTCAAGAAGAAGTCCAGTTCTTTTTCCATCCATTGTATATACTTTTTCTCTTTTATCACCCTTTGATTCGTGGTCCATCTCCCTCTTGTTTTTATTCTTCCTTTCCATTTTAATATCAGTGGGCTATGATCTGCCCATATATTTTATGTTATTTCTATCTTCTCTATATTTTTACTTAGTTCCAAATCCATCCAAATCATATCTATCCTGGACCATGAATCATGTGGATTAGAATAAAAAGTATACCTTTTTTTTTTGTGGATTTTGTTCTCTCCAGATATCCTTTAAGTTCAACTCTTGCATCATGTCAAAAAAAGTAGTCGGTAGTGTCTTCCTCTTCTTCTTATTTTTTCCCCCAATAATCTTGTTTTGAGTCTACGACCGCATTAAAATCTCCCAATAAACAAACATTTTCACTTTCCAATTCTGCTATTTTTTAATGTAAATTATAGTAAAATTCCTCGTTTGGTATTCGGTGTGTAGATAGCTGCTAATACAATATTTTTTTGTCTTATTCTTATTTCAATTAATAAAATTCTACCTTCCTCATCAGCAAAAATTTGTCTCAGTTGTAACCAATCTTTAATATATACTACTACTCCTCTCTTTTTTTGTGATGCAAGAGCTGAATAAAATTTTCCTAGTTTGGGGGCTTCTAATAGGTATCCTTGTTGTCTTTTAATATGGACTTCTTGCAAGCATGCAATGTCCGTGTTATATTTTTGAAGTTTTGATAGAACTTGCCTCCTTTTGGCCAGAGAGTTTAGACCATTTATGTTAATCAAAATTAATTTGATTTCTTCTTCCATTTTATCTTCTGTTGACGGCCCTAGTTCCTTTCCTTAGTCTCATTTCACTTTGTGTCTTCAACCACACCCCTGTTCTTTACTGTTGTTCTCTTTCAGTCCTCTCCTGTAATTCAATTTCCAACTCCTTTCCTTCTTCCTGACTCTTGTCTTCTATCTCCTCCCCACTCTCCCTCTCCTCATCTGTTGCTATACATTGATCATAAAATTCCTGGGCCTTATCTGGTGTGTCCAACCTAATTTTTTTGTCTTGCCAAGTCACTAGCAAGTCTTCTGGAATAAGCCACCAGAACATTATTTTATATTTAACAAGTTGGGAGGAGAGGAAGTGGTAGTTTCGCCTTTGCTCCCTTACTCTCCTAGGTATTTGTTTGAGTGTCAGTATCTCTTTCCCTTTATATATCAGCGATGAGTCCCATGTTCTTCTATAAATTTTGTCTCTAATTGATTTTTTTAAAAAATGTTTTATAAGAATACATTTTCTCCCCCCCATTTTCTTATTAAACATAATACATTACAATTACAATCATTTGTTTCTTCATTTTCTTACAGTTTAGTAACATTTCATATTTCCCCCCCTTCCCCAACCCATCCAACCCCCCTCCCCCCCACCCTAGACCTCCCAGAGCAGAAACAGGGTATTGCAATAACAAACATATGCTAAAATATACTAACATACTATGAAAATCAGAATTTCCCATGCACTCTTTAACTCCCCTTTTTTAAATTCATCAACTTCCCTTTTACAAATTCTAAGTCAATTAAATTAAATTCTTTTTTCCCAAATATAAAAATCAATTCATTAACTTAAAAATATTACATTAAAAAGAAAAATCCTTTTTACTTAATAAAATTAAACCTTTTAAAGACCTTAAACTTTTTATCTCATATAGCTTTTAAAATCATCAGTAAGACTTCTTGAATCATTTCTACAAATATAAATTTCCCACCATCACAAACACTATTCATTTTCAACATTTCTATAATAAGACTTAAATTATTATCCATCCTTTTTACTTATTAAAATTAAACATTTTAAAGATCTTAAACTTTTTATCTCATATACCTTTTAAAATCATCAGTAAAACTTCTTAAATCATTTCTACAAATATAAATTCAAAACTTTCCGGAGAGTATCCTTCAAGTTTTTATTTAATCATAGTACCTTCATAACATTTAAAAAGTTATCATTTTTGTATGTAAAATATCCTTGCTTTAAAATAACCTTTAAAAACTGCCAGTTTAATTAAACTTTTTCTTCTTTTTCTTGTATTTTTTCCAGTCTTTCTTTTTCCATGATTCTTTCAACATTCCTCCTGCCCCTCCTTTTATTTTTAAAAATTTCTTAACCTTGATTTGAGGTTGATGCATCATGAAAACTCGTTTTCTTTTTGTAGTCTTTTTGTTTGGCTTGGGCTTAAAACCCCCATTTCGTTCTTTCTTGCTTGTATAGTCCAACAGTTTACTCCTTTGTTTGTAAAACCACAAATTATTGCCAAATAGATTATCCGCTTGTAGCAATAGATCCAGTTCTAACTCTTCTGTAGGCTGAGTGGAAATGTCTGCCAAAGCCTCTGTTTCCATTGTTCCTTCCTGCAGTTCAGTCCCAACAACCTGCTGTTCTCTCTCCAAACACTTCTCTTTAATTTCATCTTGTTTTTCCTCCAACAAATCACTATTATTCCTCCAATTATTTTTTTGAGAAGTTCTTTCAATTAAAGCCGAAATGTTAGCAGTAAGAGAATCTAAAAGTTCTTAAAAGATTTTTGTAATTACACCTTGAGAATTTGCTGATTCACCAGGCAATAATCCAGCAGGTCTAATATCAGCCATATTTCAACTTGTACTTATTCAGCTGTCAGGCAAAATCCATATATAAACCACACAATCTAGGCATCTAACTTGTTTAAAGTCAATACCCAATTCTTTTCCATTCCTCTTCCACTTTACAGTGTAATCCGGTAGCTCTGTCTCTGTTGCAAATGTTAACAAGCGCTAACAATCACTTTCACTAGTAGATTTCCTCCACGCCCTCAGGCGCCATTTTTTCCCTGTTTCAAACGGAGTTAAAGTTTTCTCTGCCTTCATTTCTGTTCTCCTGATCTGCTCAGCCAGCACCTGAGATTCATGTTACAAATAATTCTTAAAATTATATTACCCATAAATGGTTTGAAATTGAGTTGCTGGGGTGGTTGCGGCTTCTTGCTCTGCTTCAGCAGAGTCGTTCTGGGTCTGGAGCTGCTTGGCTGGTTTCTGGGGAGTTCCCACACTTCACACCCCAGAGTTTTCTCTGGGGGGCCTTGGGGAACTCTACCCCCACCAGCCTGCTCTTCACTCTCCCCTTTGCCCGGGGAGAGACTTTCAAGCCTCCCGACAGCGTTTGCCGGCTGTTCGGGGGCTTTTACAAAACCACAGAGCGGACGCTCATGTCGCAGTGTCCTTGAAGCTTCGCGACGCCACCGGAAGTCTCTAATTGTTTTTTTGTGTGTGTGAATTGTACATGTACCTCACGTGGCAACTTATGTTGCCGTGCATAGTTCGTATGCACTCTGTACAATTCATCAATACCATTTTGCAAATCAATCCTATTCATCCTCAAATTATCAGCCAATAATTCTATCATAAGATTCAGGAGGTCTTCTTTATTTTCTACTATATTTTGGAATCTTAGGTAGAACACGGATTTGTCAATTTCAAGATACGTTATTGCCTCTTCAAGCTCTCGATTCGTTGCCATCAATTTCTTTTCTGTCTCCTCTAGTTTTTTTTCTGTCTGTTCCATTCTTACTTCCATTGTTTTTATTCTTTGCTCGTTCTTGGCAATTGTCTCTTGTATTTCTCCCATTCAATCATCTAATTTCCGTATGTCCTCTTTTACTTCACCCATATCGTTCTTTAGTTCCTCATGGTTCTTTCCAATCAATTCTTGGGTTTTCAAAATTACCTCCTGAATCATATTTAGTGTTCTGCCCCAGCTACGGACCCCAAAGAACGCAGCACACACAAAGTCCGTACAAACCTTAGTTTACTAATTAAGGACTATTAATGAGCTTTCTTAGTAGTTGTTCAAACACAAGTACAGTTTAAATCAGTCTTTTCTGAACAAAGGCTGTTAATTTAACTTCATTAGCAGCCGACAAGAGTCCAAGGAATAATAACTCAATTCTGAGGCACAGTCTTTCAGATAACTGTAAGCTTACTGTGGTTGGCAGCATGCCCAGAAGCAATTTGCAGGAAAAATGACAAGAGAGAAGCAAGAGCTGATCAGACGTTTCTGGAGTCAATACACGAAGGAATATGAACGAAGTTGTTTTCTGCAAATTGCCTCAGTCATCGTCATTCCTTAAATAGGCTAGGGGAGTGGCCAATTAACCCCAAGCCTTACTTTCAAGGAGACCTCCTCCTGAGGAGCCATTCCTGCCTTTTGGCAGCTCTGCGTGCCCGTGCATTGAGAGGCGGCTCCTCTTCTTCCTCTTCACTTATGGGAGCTTCTGGAGGTTCTGAAGGCCCTGGCTGAATCCCCGCCTCTGGCACCAAATCTTCTCCAGCCTCCTCATTGTCTGACTCGGGTGCCAGCTGCACAGGCTGCTGGTGAATCACCACACCAGCCTCATCGCTGTCAGAATCAGCTACCAGCTGCACAGGCCGCTGGCAGGCCACAACATTTAGAGTTGTCTGCATACTTCGTAAATTCATTGCAGATCCTGCCTTCTCGCCTCCCAACATATCTCCTATCAATTTCTGTCCTGCTGGAGAGGCAGTCATTTGCGTGATTTTCTTTGCAGTTTTTGTAATTGTCGCTGTACTTGTCATATCCAATTTCCCAAAAAGTTTCTTCCACAATACCATAAAATATCTAGTTCCTTTCCCCTCCAGAAGCTATCTTTCCAATAGCAATTATTATTTCTTACTTTTATAACCTTACTCATCTAATTTACCATCAATTAAATTTTACAATTAATTAAGATAATCAAATAATTAGCTAATATAGGTAATTCTACCGTTCTACTCAACAATACCATTAACAATTTCACTCTAAATTTATTTAACAATACCTAAATAAACTAAAATATAATACCTCAAAGAAAAGAAAAAAATCAAAGTATAAATTCTTTAACACTATTTGAAACTAACTTTTATCAATCAAATTCAGTACAGTCTTTTCTCTTAATCTGTAAATTTAATAAATTTAATAAATTAGTAAATTTATCTATTTGTTCTATATCAATACTACCAAGAAACAGTTAATTGTTAAATAGTAAAAATAAAGATAATACAAACATCTAAGTATACACCGTGATATTTACTATTAAATAATCAAAATAGACAATATACACATCTGGACACTGATCTTCCCGATCCAAAGTCTTCTACTAATTTTAAGCAAGTCTTTCACTCTCCTACTTCGTTACACCATCCACACCTCTTCCATTCACTACTTTCTAAGTCCTAAATCCAAGATGTCCACTCCTGCTAATATGCACCGTCACTGTCTCTGTCACTTCACTTCACACTCCAAACCTTGTTGTTTCAGTTTTTGTGTCCACAATCTCCAATCATTCACTCCCAATCGCCACAGGTTCAATCACAAGCTTTACCACAATTTTCAAAGTTCTTTCTTTTCCTTTCAACTCTTCCAATCACCCTCTTTCCTCTTTTCAACCTTCTTCTCAGTATTTCTCTCCACTGCCAAAGTGCCATTTTTCCCCTCTTTGGAGACTCACTTATCAATCAGTTTGTAGATTCCGCCAGATTAGGGAAGCAGCCCAGTAACTCACTCTGTCCTGTCTCTAGCCACCGATACTTCTCGCTGCTTTTCACTCCTTGCTTCCTTCACCATTCAAGTAGGCCGTCATGTCTACGGATCCAACCATTACAGCTGGTCTCTTTTGCACCAAAATTCAAGGGGTTCCTCCTTCTGTAACGGGAGATAGTGCTTCTCCCCGTTACTCCAAGAGTGTCCCCTCTACAGAGCTGACCCCTCCAGGGTTGGACCTCTCCTCTACCGGCTTCCAGATGTGAAAATTCGATCCAAGAAAACGGGGCTCCGTTTTCCTGAACCACAGCACCGTAACGTCACCCTGGAAATGCCCCACCATAATCTTCTATTTTTTAAATTAATTTGGGTCCAGTTTCTTGTGGGTCTTCTAAGATGAAAACCAAATCATCTACAAACGCTTGTAGCTTATATTTTTCTTTTTTTATTTCCATACCTTTTATTTCTATGTCTTGTCTAATAGTTTAACACTTCCAATGTCAATATAAATAGTAAAGGGGATAGTGGGCATCCTTGTCTTGTGCCTTTTTTTATTTTAAAGTTCTCTGTTGTGTCCCCTTTTACCATCACCTTTGCTGTTTGTTTGTGGTATATTGCCTTAATCATATTAATGAAACTCTCACCAAAGTCCATAAATTTTAGTTGTAGTAACATAAATATAAACATAAAACCTCCTCTTACTTGCTGACTGCAGACAGCTGCTCCCATTCTTTGCCTGAAGCCTCCAGGCTAACCCGATGCAGCTGTAGCTCCCTCTGCTCGGGTTCAGACTGCTGCTTGTTTGTTCCAGCTGTGGCTGCTCCATCAAGCTGGAGCCCTCCGCTCCCTGGTCCATGTCTCCACGCACCCCCGTACTCGCTTCCCCAGAGATGCCAGGACCTGGCTCATCTTCCTCCTCCTCCTCTGAACTCATGTCTGGAGAGGAGGCTGGTGACATGTCCATGACAGAAGAAGGACAAAGTTTTGGAATGGCCCAGCCAGAGATTGGACTTGAATCCAATTGAAAATCTTTGGGATGACCTGCACAGGAGATGCCCTCACAATCTGACAGATTTGGAGCACTTTTGCAAGGAAGAGTGGGCAAAGATTTCCAAGGCAGGATGTGCCATGCTGATAGGTTCCTGCCCCAAAAGACTGAATGCTGTCATAAAATCAAAAGGTACTTCAACAAAATATTAGTTTAAAGGTGTGCACACTTATGCAACCATGTTATTGTAAGTTTTTTATTGTTATTTTCTCCCTTAAAAGATTTCAGTTGGTTTTTCAATTGAAGCGTACAACTTATATGTTATATTAAAGGTGGAAAAAATTCTGAAGTGATTTATCTTGGTCTGATTTTTGTACATCTCAAAAACCTCGTATTTTAACAGGGGTGTGTAGACTTTTTATATCCACTGTATATGAGACTAAGCTGAAGCTGCTATACCTAAAGATGAAGCAAACAAGTAAGCAGGGTGAACAAAAGCAAGGAAAAGCTCCCTTAGGGGAAATAGTTAAGAAGGAACCAAGTTGTTGAGGAAGCAAAGGGAAAAAATGTCACCTGAAGCAGACAAATAAAATTGGGCCTGAGCACATGGGAAACCCCTCCTCAAGTCCCATCAACAGCTACCAGACTTGAGAATCAACAAAGCAAGGACTTTGGGGGATAAAAGGGGTCCTGAAGCCTACCCACTCTTGGAACCCTTTGGATTCAGACTTGGCAGCTTCCATCCCTCTGGCTAGTGCCTGCCAGCCTAGTTGACAAGATGTGGGTAAGTGGACTTCCAGTTTGGCGTCGCCGCGACACAGTCGGGATAGCGAGGTTCCACTAAATCCTGGCCGATACCTCTTTGTTGGGGGGCCGTAAGGGGCCAAAGTCACCCTGGAGGGGTGACGAAGAAAGGAGGGCTCCCTTGCTGATCGCAGAAGAGCGGTGGCTCTTCCGCTTGATCCGAGGCACCCTCCCAACCAACAAAGAAGAGAAACAGACATTATGGCTGACTGAACCTGAGGCAACCGAAGAAAGACGTGAGCTGGAGCGATTTGTGAACAGTGGATTGGAACTGGATGAGATGATTTTCAATTTTTTTTTATTAGAGACCCACTTCAAACAAAATAATTTTTGAAAGACTCTGAAGCATGGAGAAAGCAGTGAATTAACACATGGAGATAAACTATAGATCCAAAAGAGAAATGAAATCTTAACGGAAGAATATGAAGTTTTTAAAGACTGAACTGGAATTTGTTATGTTGTGAAAAGTGACTTAAATCTGCTGGAAATATTGTCTTGACTGTTGGGAGAAATTATATAAAGAGAAACTTTTTTTTTCTTTGTATTGAACTTCGACAATCAGCTGGCAGCCCCATTTTGGTATTGAAATTTAGAGCGGTGTCGCCATCTACTGGCCAAAAAAGATACTATAGTGATATAGGGCTGGAAAAGACCTTGAAAAAGAGTTGGGGGGGGAAGAGTCATCAGAGGAGATAAGAAAAGAAGTAAAAAGCAAACAACACCTGGAAGGCTGTCTCTTTGTTTTTCCTATTGTCTCTACTTGTTACTTTTTGGCAGTTTAGGAATAACTGGTGAGCCTTTTGAAATTTTGAAAGCAATGTGAATTATAAAGGATAGCAATTGCCCTTGAAACTGAACACCTGATTCTGTGAGTTAATGAGTCATGGGGAAATTTGGCAGGTCATTCTGGATTACAAATACCATTTGATAGAATATTCCATGAGGCGAAAGGAGGGGGAAAATTAAACAAAACTTATAAATTTAAATAACTCAGAGGGAGTAAAACAGCAGACTTTGAGGATTACAAACATTATGGATTTTGAGGAACAGTTCAGGGACTGAGCAAATTCTTTTAACATTGACTTTTTGATGTTCTTGAAAACTTAGGACACTGGGACTTGGATGGATTACTGAATAACTTTTAGCCAAGTAAATAAAGTAAAATGTTACAACAAGAAGAAATAAATATACCCCAAATGGAAATACTATTAATGTTTCAAGATATCAAGGAAACTATGATAAGGAATCATAGGGAGATGATGAAACTGATGCATGATATGGATCGGAGATAGGGAAATTGCCAACAAATGATAATGGATGCCGAACAAAAAATTCAAACATTAAGAGGAGAATTCAGGAGCAAAAGAAAGAAGAGAGGAGAGAAACCAACAGATGACACAAGTCGATAAATATATAGAAGAGACAGTAAAAATGGAACAGATAAATGATTTTTTAAGAGGCCAAAATGTAGGAGAGCAAAAAGAAAGTTTCCTTAGCAGAGACCAAAGAGATGGGTATCTTAGAGAGCAGACAGCAAGAGGCCAATGTGGAGGCAGAGAAGACATTTAGATTAAACATGAGTGATGTAGAGGGATACAAAATCCCAAGGGTGGAGCAAGGGAGACTGATTAAAAAGTCAATAAGAGTTGAAATACTAAAAAGGGCAAGAGATGATGGATAGATATAGAATAAATCTTAATATGGGATTTGTTTTAAAATAGACTAAAAAATAGAGCTAGAAATTAAAAATTGGGAAAATGTTATTATGCATACTGTTATATGATAGAAGCTATTATAGTTAATATAATGTTACACCTCTCCTGCGCGACTTGCATTGGCTGCCGGTTGCCCTCCGGGTGAGATTCAAGGTGCTGGTGATGGCCTATAAAGCCCTACATGGCTTAGGTCCAGGATATCTGTCGGACCATCTGCAACCAGCAACAGCTTCCCATCGCCCGGTGCGTTCTCACAGGGAGGGCCTACTCAGGGTGCCGTCAGCTAGACAATGTCAGCTGGCGACCCCCAGAGGTAGAGCTTTCTCTGTGGGCGCACCCACCCCTTGGAATCAACACCCCCTGGGGCTCCGGTTGGCCCCTGACCTTCGCACTTTCCGCCGCAAACTAAAAACATGGCTGTTCAAATTGTCCGGCCTGGACTGATGGGGTTTTGCTTATTTTTAATGTGTTGTATGGGTTTAATATGTATTTTTAACATGTTTTTATTGGATTGGGATTGTATTTTTTAATTGTTGTGAGCCGCCCTGAGTCCTATGGAGATAGGGCGGCATACAAATCAAATTAAATAAATAAATAATAAATAAATAAATAATATGTATAAGTAAATGTTGGAAGTCAAGATTACTATTACGTAGGCTTAAAAAGTAAAAAATAAGGGATGATGGATAGATACATAATACCTTTTAATATGGGATTTTTTTTTGTATTGAATTGTTGTATTAGAGGCTAGTAATAAGACATAGAAAGTAGAAATTGAAAAAACACTATTTTATATACTGCCACAAAATAGAATACATTATAATTTACAATGTATATGTAAATCTGAGAAGCTGAAAGAATATTATGTATATTTAATTAATATCATTATCAAGATTTTATATAAAGTAAATTGACCCAATGTACTGTTCACTAAGAATCTTGAAGGAATAGATAGATGATAGATAGATAGATAGATAGATAGATAGATAGATAGATAGATAGATAGATAGATAGATAGATGGATGGATGGATGGATGGATGGATGGATGGATGGATGGATAGATGGATAGATAGATGTGGGTAAGTGTGGATGAATGTGTGTGTGTGTGAAAGAGCAAATATATATACATTGTAACCAATAAAGTTTTGCTGTCAACCATTTTTTTCAACCGTCCCACTCAGTCACCTAGCAAAGAAAGACTCCTAGCACATTGTTTTTCCAAGAGTATACTTTACTGAACTGTAAGTGATTACAGAAGTAGCAAAGCTGAATACAAAGTAACTTTTCTCCCAGCCATCCCCCTATTATTTGGTTTTTTTAAAAAAATAAAGGTTTTTTTTTTACAAGCACATCATTGTGTGAACAGTGTGGCACTATAGTGTCTTTCATTTTAGTACATATAAAACAATATTCTTCAAATTTAATACAGTTGACAATCTTATATAGTGTCAGCCCCAGCCCTGCGATGGTACTTGGGGCTGCCATTCGTGTGGGGATCGCCGTTGCACTACTGCATGCTTTTGCTGACGACCCTTCCTGTGTGCCTGCTCTGCTGAGTCGTTAGCCCCGAGGCATGCCTCTTACTTCAACTACCCAGCCGCATGCTAGATGACTTCAGGGACATGCACTGAAGCAGTTTCTCACCATCCATCACTTTAAGGAAAGACGGAGCAGCGTGGATCTGGAGTGGCTTGCGATGGATTGGGGAGGGAGAGGGAGTATACGGGTTAATTGGATAATTGAGTGATTGCACTGGGGTGGAGCTGTATGCTGCTTAAAGGGTGATGGAGAGCACGGAGCATCAGCTCCAACAAAGATTCCTTTCTGTAACACTTTAAGGTGGTCAGTTAGTACCGATATCAGGATAAACAAACTTGGTTACTGCTTTTGCGTGCTGAGGTTTTTTTTCCATACTTTACGGAACCTGACAGATAGTTGGAGCTCACTTCAAACAGTGATGGCTGAGGGAACTATTCCAGGTCTGGAAGCAGCAGACCTGGAGGAGTCTGTTGCAGCGACAAAGGTAACTGTGGTGGGCGTGCTGAAGGATGGGGCAGAGGCTATGATGGATGTGCGACCAAAGGAACTTTGGCCTGTGAGCTGTGGCCAGGGGCTGTTGGAGGTGTCAGAGAGGCTACCTGAAGGTCGCGGGGTTGCTGGGACATGGTGGTTGGGCTCTCTGGAGCATGGTGAGCCCCAGGTCTCAACTGCTGCAGGTCCTGACCTGATACCATCAGGCACATATTTTTCCCAATGGAGGGAGAGGAGAATCTCGGAGGAGGACAACTGGACCTACTCCACGGCTGTGGGTAGCCAGACCATTGAGGTCCTGCAAGAAATGTATGGGGCTGCTGGGTTTCGGGGTCTGGGGCCAAGTGGTGGTTGGCATGTTACCCCTTCCGCACTCCGGCTTTTGCCTCGACCACACCAACTGGGAGAGAGAGGTGTTCAGTCCCCAGGTGGTGTCCAGCACATTGGGCCACACCACACCTTGACCTCAGCGGTCCATAGGCCACCCATGGAACAGGCACAAGTTGGCAGGGAAGGTCGTGGTTCAGGTGGGGAAGGCCTTAGGGGCTACAGAGACCATCAGACGCATTAACCAGCGGCGGGACTGGGACCGGCTCCGCAAGTACTGGGCTGCTGGGACTCACCAGCTATTAGATCAACCTTCAATGGAAAGTCAAGGAGGGTGGCTTTGTTTATTGGCCAGGTGTTGAATCACATGGACAGGTATGGACACCTTTATACCTCCCAGTGGGACCATGTGATGGCAGTAACGACTGCAATGGAGGATGAGGCTGCAGAGTGGGTGGCCAGCCTCTATGGAGAGCGTGCAGCGGAACTGGGGGACCTAGGCCTTTTCCTGGGCACTCTGCAAGAACGTTTCAAGGACAAGACTGTAGCACTTGAAGCTGAAGGAGACCTTTTAGGGATTAGACAAAGGGGTCGGCCTGTTAAAGACTACATCTGGGACTTCCGCCACTTGGCGGGTCGGGTACGGGGCTAGCCTGAGCACTTACTAGTGCACCACTTTAAAGGGGGACTTGACAGAGTACTGAGACAGGTGTGCATGTGCCGAGGCTTACCACACCAGTTGCAGGCGTGGTATCAGGCCGCTACAGAATTAGACACTGAGTTTAAGGAGGACTGTTTGCCCAGAATGTGGGACCCTCGTGCTCCAAAGGGCTCATTTAGGCCTAAAGAACCGGTAGTAAATCAGCCCCTGGAATCAGGAACTAAGGCTCGGGTTACGAGAACAGGGACAGATACTCCGGCCAGGCCACAACTCACATGCTTTCGCTGTGGGAAGCCGGGGCATCGGGTGGCAGAGTGTACTACGATGGCCACAAGACCATCACCTGGAACTCCCAGTCTGAAGCAGAGTACCGCTCGGAAATCCATCAAGTCCCGGTCGGAGACAGCACGAGTGACTCGCCAAACTACACCATCAACCCCAGGGAACATGACAGACCCTATGCAGGAGGCTCCAAACACGAGTGGCAGCGAGGAGGATGGGGAGGTAGATCCCATGGTGAGTAACCCCATCTGGCTGTTTGTGATCCCAGTGGTACTTGAGGCTGCTGGGAGACACAAGTGTACAGCTCTGGTAGACACTGGCTGTACCCGATACCTCATAAGTGCTGGGGTGGCCGACAGCCCTGGGGGTTACTCTGTACTGGTTGGCCTGACCTATTAGATTCAAACAAATGGATGGGTCATTATTGGGGGGCTGACTGGCCACACATGTTATGGGAAGGATGACCCTAGAGATAGGAGCCCATCGAGAGACATTACGCTTTGTCGTTGTTCCAAAGATAACTGAGGATATAGTACTCGGACTGTCGTGGTTAGATAAGTGGGGCCCCACTATATGGTGTGTGTGTGTGGGGTTTGCAGGCATCTGAGGCTCAGCATAGGACCCACACCACCGGCACACAAAGACAGATGTTCATCCCCAGAGCAAATTACCGAAGGTGAGAGAAATAGGGCGCCAGTAAACACCACCATGGAAGTGAGTTACCCTGTGGAATACAAAGACCTGCAAGCGGTCTTCAATGAACAGGAGTGTGACAACCTACCTCCTCATAGGGTTACCGACTGTGGGATAGAAACCCTCCCTGGGGCTGTTCTCCAAAAACCTAAAATGTACTCATTGACACCCCCCCCAGGAGATGAAAGAAATGAGGGCCTATATTGACAAAAACCTAAAGAGGGGGTTTATTCAACCTACCAGATCCAGGGTGGCAGCTCCTGTCCTGTTCAGGGAGAAAAAGGATGGAGGTTTTTTGTCCATACTTTACAGAACCTGACATATAGTTTTGGTAATAATACACATATTTTGTTGAATTGTAATCTTTCATTATTTGATTATTTGATATTTCAGTATGTTATTTTTATGTCAATCTCCATATTCTAAATGTCACTCCTTTTACTACAAATAAAATATTAATAATCATATTTGTCATATTTAACAGACTTACATAGTTCTAATAGTAATACACACATTTATATTAAATTATAATCTTCCATTGTTTATCCCCTTTCTAATTTTTAATTATGCCACTGTTATGTTTAAAAATATTCCCTTTCTAATCACATTTTAATACAAATAAAATAATATTCATCATATTTACATTTGACAAGTTATATAATTCTAATAATAATACACATGTTTTTATTAAATTGTAATCTTTCATTATTAAATTGTTCAGTATTTCAGTGTTTTATTTTTATGCCGATCAAATTCTAAACATCATTCCTTTTACTACAAATAGAATGTTGGTAATCATATTTGTTACATTTGACAAACTTATATAGTTCTACTAATAATACACATATTTATGTTAAGTTATAATCTTCCATTGCTTGATTGTTCAATATTTCAATATGTTATTTTTATATCCATCACCATATTATTCAAACATATTCAAAATTACCATCATTAAAAGTCTAAGTTCCCTTCTTGTTATTACTTCACCTTGTAAAGTAGAAAATATATATTCCATTAATCCCACTTTCCTTAACTTCCAACCCTATTTTAACTTATATCACTATTGTTTTTAGGAACCCTGCCCCCCCCCCCCCGCGCATGCGTGGCAGAGACCCGACGACCAGCTGGCCAGCAGGAGGTGCACGTGCATGCACGGCGGAGCTGAACTGGGGCGACGGCTCACGTGCCTACAGAGAGGGCCCTGTGTGCCACCTGTGGCACACATGCCATAGTTTCACCATCACAGCTCTAGATAGTCCAAAGGTGGAACTTTCATAAATCCTTTTGCCAGTTTAGTCTTGTATTAAAACTTTCAGGAGTCGTTTTAATAATAAAGTTTTTCTTTTTTTTTTTTTATTGAAAAAGTTTTAACAATACAAATTTTTCCCCCTTTTTCCCCCCCCTCCCTAACCACAAATGTAGAATACATATAAAAAGAATATATAAATCCTTCCCATCCCCACCCTAACCCTCCCCCTCCTCCCTCTTCCCTCCCCCCCTTGACTTCCATTATATGCAATATTAATATTCCCAAACAATATATATGTTATTCAAACTTCCATATCTTTTTTCCTATATTTACTAACATATTAACATAGTCATCTCAGCTAAAAGCGATATAATATTTTCTAGTCTGATACTTATTCTGTACATACTCAATCCATAATTTCCATTCCTGTATATACTTCTCATGCGTCTGATCCTTTAAAAAAGCTGAGACCTTTGCCATTTCTGCAAATCCAGCCATCTTCTGGGTCCATTCATCAACCGTCGGTAAAACATCACTCTTCCAATGTTGGGCAATCAACAACCTAGCTGCTGTCACCATATACAAAATCAATTTAGTTTCACCCAATGTAAAATCTTTAACTATACCCAATAAAAAAAATTGCGGAGAAAAT
>WNWU01011256.1:9943-25467 GCA_012654045.1 Ptyas mucosa | reverse complement strand
TTAGCTACATCTTGGCAGCGTTCCTGCCGCACCTCTTGGCAGGAGAAAAAAGGAGTTAAGAATGAAAGCTAGAAAAGGAATGTGCACTTGCGCAGTTAATACTGATAAGAAACTTGGCAAAACTACAGTAAGTCTATTAGTCCAAAAATGAGAGCTCAGCTGGGAAATACAAGAACGCAGTGACATGTATCAACAAAGTTCCTCAGGTAAGAGGTGCAGAAGATATTCATTCTTATATTGCCATAACTCTCCAGAGGTCTGTGTGCTTTTTTCTCTTAAAAAAGGAGACAACTTTCAGATTCCAGGACATTAATTTTTGCTTAATAGGATTACCATAACAGCATGAGTACTCATAGCATTGAATAGTGGGGATATTGGGCATAGAAAAACATTCCTCAATGCAAGACACTGAATTGAGAGTTGTCAGGAACCTTGAAGGTCTTCTAGTCCAACTGCCTGCTCAGGCAGGAATCCCTATACCATTTCAGATGAACGGTTGTCCAATCTTTTCTTAAGAACCTCCAGAGATGGAGCATACACAATGTCTGAAGGCAACTTATTCATTGTTCTAACCTGATTCTCTCCTTGATTAGTATCCATCCATTACTTCTTGTCCCACCTTCAGGTGCTTTGGAGAATAGCTTGACCCCCTCTTCTTTTCCTCTTTACCTCACGATATAGAGGGACACGTTGGTTGATTTCTAGATAAACACAACTAATTGCATAATGTTTCAGTATATAAACTCAAGGGCACCCAAAGACTCAAATGAATGTACACAGTGTTGGAGGTTCACTTAGACCTTTCCATCTGTTTGTCTTCCTTTAGTTGACCTATGGCTCTGCTCCAGCCATGGAGAAAGAGACTCAAGCAGTTTTCTTCCAGCAAATGTTTCCAGATGAATCCCACAAACATAAGGGCCTCATGGAGCTATTGAAGTATTTAAGATGGATCTGGGTTGGAATTATTGTAGTGAAGGATGAGAAAGCAGAGAACTTTGTCCAGGAGGTGGTCCCTTCCTTTTCCAAGTATGGCATCTGCACTGAGTTCATAGCAGAGTTACCAGACATAGATTTCTATAATGATTTTATAGATGTTATGGATGAAGGACTACAAATATACCATGTTCTCATGAAGAGCAAGCCCAACCTGATAATCTTATATGGTTAAATTCAGACCATAACAATTCTGAGAACTTTCCTCCAGTTTTCAGAAGTGGAGGACATACCAAAGAAGCAAAAGATCTGGCTTTTAAATGCTCAGACAGATTATACTTCAATGGCCCTTCATAAATCTTGGGATGTCCATTTCCTACATGGGGCTTTATCCTTTGCAGTTCACACAAAAGAGGTCCAAGATTTCCAGGAATTTCTTCACAATCTAAATCCAAACAATGACCATCATGATCATTTTAGAAAAGATTTCTGGGAACAGGCATTTGGTTGTTTCTTCTCAAACTCAAGAACGGAGACATCTGAGGCAACTTGTACGGGACAGGTTGTACGGGTTGAGACCCTTCCTACATCTGTGTTTGAAACACATATCAGTGGCCAGAGTTACACTAGTTACAACGCAGTCTATGCTGTGGCACACGCTTTGCAATCTCTGTATTTATCCAAGTCCAGACACAGAACAATAGTGAAAAAAGTAAGGAAACAGTTTCACAATCAGATGTGGTGGCAGGTAAGTCCTGTAAGCAGATTAGTGCTGAGACAACCATATCTGTATGTATGTGGAGATTCTCAGTCATCCAGGTTATGGTTGTCCCAAAGGTGCTTTTTCAAGAGGCAACTGGACTTTTTTTTGTTTTGTTTGAAGACCTCTGAGTGTCCTCAATGACTCTCAGAAAGAGTGCAAATGACCAGATGACTTCAAGGAATATAAATCCTTCCATTCCCCACCATTCACTTAGAACTGAAGAAGCTCTTGGATGAGAAGCAAAACCTCTTCAAGGAAAATAAGGAAGTCCAGTGGCCTCTTTGATAAGCCTTTGGGACAACCATATCTATAGGTCTGTCTATCCATAAACTCTAACAAACAATATTCTCTAGGGGGATTGACCATAGGTCTAAAAATAAGACATAGTAATGGAAATATTTTTAATATTTTTAATTTAACTGAAATATTTTTAATTGATTTTTTATTAATTATATTTCTCAGTGCTTGAAAAACATTGTGTTGACTGGGTATTTAGTTTGCTTTACACTACATATTACTGTTGTGGCTCCGACCCCCGAGCCCATCGCATCAGAGGAAAAAGGCTCCGAACATGAAGGAGAGGAGCCAGCCAGGCCTCCCTCCCCTGGCCCCTCCTCTCTGGCAATTCCTCAGCTGCCGGCTGAAGGAGAGGAGATTAGCCAGGAGCCAGGTGTCTCCGATCAGTCGGAAAGTGATGAGGAAAGTAGGCTGTGGCTGGACCCACGTCAGCGTCGGCGTGCTAAAAGATCCCAGCAAATGAGGAGGCGTGCCAGGGATTAGCTGAGTCACTGGACCACACCCCACAGGCTATATAAAGGAGTGGGGTGGCAGTTTGAATTCTGTGACGGACAAAGTTTCATTCTTGTTAGTTTCTTGGTGTCAAACCTCAGTCGGCTTCAAGGATTGGAATTTGGACTGTGTTTTTCCCAGCTGGTGTGTATGTGTTTGTTATCTGGTGACGGAATACCCCCCACCCCCTTGTTTAGTAAAGAACTTGGCAGCCGGTTCCCATAGGGCTGCCCAAGCCTTGATAAAAAAACCTCCGTGTGTGCCAGTCATTTAACCCTCGTCTGTCTGTGTGGGTTTGTGCGTGTGGGGGACGGGGACAGAACAATTTCATTCTTAATCTCCACCCCTTTTTTTCAACCATTGATAAAATAGATTCCATGTTTGATAATAATCTGTATCTTCTTCCTGTTTAATTTTTAATGTCAGTCTGTCCGTTTCTGCATATTCTAGTATCTTCATAATTATTTCTTCATCACGCAATGTTTCTTCATTTTTCCAGCCTGGCACAAATATAATCCTCGCTGCTGTCAAAATGTGCAATATTAAATACATACTTTTCTTACTAAGTTTACCCAATATTATACCTAATAAAAATAATTCAGGTTTGAAATCTACATGCTTTCCTATCATCTTTTCTAGCAATTCGTGTATTTTTTCCCCAAAAAATGTTGCTTTACCACAAGTCCACCACATATGATATAGCATGTGCCCGTCTTTTTATTATATTTCCAACATTTCCTTGACATATTTTTGAACATTTTACCTAAACTAGCTGGTGGTAAGTGCCATTTATAAAACATTTTATATAACTTTTCTTTACACAAAGTTGCTATTGTTAGTTTAATAATTCCTTTCCCATAAATTTTGCCATTCCTCTAATTCTATATTACGGCCAAAAATTTTCCCCATTGTAACTTTGTATCTCTTATTTGTTCATTTTCCATTTTCCATCTCAGTAAAAAGTTATATATACTTTTGATTAGTTTTTCACCCAAATTCAGCAGTATTTGATCAAAGGGTATTTCCCCTTTATAAAAGCCATACTTTCTCACATCTAAATCATATCTAGATTGTATTTGCAATTGAGGCCATCATAATAATTTAAAGCAGGGGTGAAATGCTCCTGGTTCAGACCAGATGCCCCGATCCAGTAGCGATGGAAGTCGGTGGTTCAGAGAACCGGTAGCAAAAATCCCTGCTCCCCCCCCATGCGATCATCAGAGGCTTTTTTTTTTACTTTTAAAAGCATGTTTCCTACAACCTCTTCGGCCGAAAAAATGCTTTTAAAAATAAAATTTTTAAAAAGCCTCTGATGATCGCGTGGCTCAGTTGGGATCATCAAAGCCTTTTAAAAGAAAAAAACCCTTTTTTTCTTTTAAATGCCTCTGACGATCCAAGCTGAGTTGCCTGATTGTCAGAGGCATTTAAAAGAAAAAAAGGCTCTGCCGATCAGGCAACTCAGCTGGGATCGTCAGAGCCTTTTGAAAGCATTTTTTTACAACCTCTTTATATTGTTTATTTATTTTTATTTTTTTAAATTTTATTCTTATTTATATACCGCCCTTCTCCGGAGACTCAGGGCGGCTTACAATGCGTTAAGCAATAGCCTTCATACTTTTGTATATTTTATACAAAGTCAGCTTATTGCCCCCACAAACCGGGTCCTCATTTTACCCACCTTAGAAAGGATGGAAGGCTGAGTCAACCTTGAGCCTGGTGAGATTCGAACTTACAGTAATTGCAGGCAGCTGGATGTTAAATGCTGCCTTAGTAGGAGGCATTAGCCGCCTACGCCACTCAGGCTCCTTCACGAAGAGCTTGTAGAAAAAATGGTTTTAAAAGTAAAAAAAAAAATTGACCACGCCCACCCAGTCACATTAAACCCCCACCACCAAGCCACGCCCACAGAACTGGTAGTAACAAATTTTAGATTTCACCACTGATTTAAAGTCTTCAAGCTTTTGCTTCGATTTTAATTTCCCTTCAGAATTCAAAATGTCTTTATATGTCACAACTTTTTCAGACTTCACCAGATTTAAAGGCTTCCATCGTTGAGAGCCATTCTGGAATTTTCAAATATGTTTTGGGTTTTACTTTTTCCCATTCAGATATTAGTGAGTTTCTTATGTAATGATTTTGAAAATATCTGGGAGTTTTATTCTTCTCATACCATAGGAAGGCATGCCATCCCAATTGCAGGTCATGTTCTTCTAGATATAACAATCCCTTGTGTCTAACAATTATCCATTCTTTCAGCCATGTTATCACACATGCTTGGTAGTATAAAAACCAATCTGGTAATCCAAACCCTCCATTTACTTTAGATTCTTGTAACATTTTCGATTTTATTCTTACTTTTTTCCCTTGCCAAATAAATTCCAAAGTTAGCTTATTCAAGTCCTTGAAAAACTTTATTATATTTAGGGTTTGGTTTTCTAGTGGTCATTTTCAGTCTTTGTTCTTTCATTAGTCCCTCTTCTTCATCTATATTTCCTTTCGCCTTGTCTTTTTCTTCCTTTTGTAACACTGTGTCTTCTGTTGTTTTTTTCTTTTTGTTTTCTTTTAATTTTCTTATCTTCTGGTGCGCTTTGTGTTTTCTCTTCAAAAATGCTTGCATGCCACTCATGGAACTCCTCTGCCCTGAAGGTGGAGTCCAATGTGTATCTTCTAGAGTTCCAGTTAGTTAGGATCCCATCCAGAACCAGTCACCTGAAATTTATTCCTTTTTTGTTTAACTTTGTAGTAAAAAATTGATATTGTTTTCTTAAGTCTCTTATCTTCCAAGGGATCTGTTTCAACACTGTAATTTCTTTTCTTCTATACTGGAGTGGTTCTCCCCTCACTCTTGACAAATCTAGCATGGACCTCTCTAGGCACTTTGTGTCCTCTTGCATAACTTGAGTTTAATCTGTAAATTTGATCAATTTCCTCTTCTATTACTGTTTTTTTTATTTTCAATGCATCTGCTATAGGGGTGTTTTCTACTTACCTTTACTACTGGCTCGCATCGTGCCTCCACGTGTGCTCTTCTGCGCATGCGCAGATCAGTTTTGATGATGTCCAAGTCAGTGGGCAGAGCCTCCCACCAGTTTTATTACCGGATCTTGTGAACCGGTCCGAACCGGTGGCAACCCACCACTGATCTGCTAGCAGGTTTGTAATCAATTCCATTAAGTCTTCCTCCTTATCTTCAGGTATATTCTGAAATATAGATAGATAGATAGATAGATAGATAGATAGATAGATAATAGATAGATAGATAGATAGATAGATAGATAGATAGATAGATAGATAGATAGATGATAGGCTTTTCCCATTTCTAATGTTAATACTGCACATTCCAGATTTTTATTTGACAGTGCCAATCTGTGATTTTCTTCTTCTTTTTTTTTAAATTTATAAACTTTATTAAAACACATATAAAACACATATAAGACACATAACAAAAACATATAAATACATTATACAATAAACAATTGTAAATACTCAATCATTTGAAGCGTTGTTTCGTATTGGTCTTTCAGGTACTACGGTTATACTTATTCCCCTAAATTTTAACTTAATAATTTCTTTTTACCTTTTCTCCCTCTCCTCTCCTCTCTTCTCTAAGACTTCTGCTTTAACAATCTATATATTATATATTTGGATTATACCTTTATTTTTTGGTTTCTCTCTGTAGGTTTGTCTGCCCATAAAAAAAAATTGCATACACACTTGTATTTCTATTATATCTGACTTCTAGTTATGTTTCTTCAGTAATAGCCTTATGCCATTGATACCATTTATTCCAAACTTTGTAGAATTCTGTGTCTTCTTTTTCCTTTAATTCTTTTGTTAGCCTGTCCATTTCAGCACACTGTGTAATTTTATCCATGATTTTCTTCTTTTATCTCTTCCATTATGTTTTCCATTTCTTCTATTTTATTTTCAGTTTTCTGAATTCTTTTTTCATTCTCTGTAACCCTTTGTTGAAAATTTTCTAGTTGGAAATTTTTGGTAAGGACTTGCTCATTTACTTTGTCTATTTTTTCTTCCAACTTATGTTGCTCACTCTTTATCTCACTTTTTATCTCATCGTAATTTTTTCTTATATCTTCTTTTTGAGAGGCAATTGCTTCCTGGATTATCTGTAACTTTGTCTGCATTTCTTTTTGGAAATTGTTAGATTTTTCTTATGGGAGCATTAGCTCTAGGCATGTTTGGTTTACAGGACTGGGAGTCCCTGATGAAGGTGCTGAAGAAGAGAGTTTTTTGCCAATTTTGGTGAGATTTGGGGCACTCATTTTTATTCTGTCCAACAAGTATTCTGCTCTCCAACTAATATCTAGTAAATATTAGCTTTATCTAATATAGCCAAGCTTATCAACTTATCAAAAAACAGATTAAATTACATCTCCAAACTTACAGCATTTAATTATACAATATATATATACTCTTCATTGGCTATAGACTTTAAAATCTAGCAAGTTCCAAGAGTCCAATAGTTGAGTCCACGCAAAAAACTAAAGTTTTAAATCCAGCTCTCTCCATCAGAGTTACAGTTCAGCTGATTTTTGTAATCCAAAATCCAAGCCCTGTGTAATCAACTTGTCTTGTCCAAACAATAAATCCACATCAATAAATCCACATCAATCGATGTTTGTAATCCACAATGTTTTTAAATAGTCCAATCAATACATCCCACCAAGTAATAAGTACTTATAAGTAAGAATAGCATTCAGCTTTTATAACCGTATACATCCGGATATATGATATTTTTTTTCTCTTCTCTGTCCTTTTCTCTCTTTGTCCCTCTCTGGCTCTCCCTGTTTTTCAGGTTCATTCTTTTCTGAGAAGTGTCAGATTCAACAACAGTGTTGGTGAGATCTTTGATGAAAACGGAGAATTTCATCAAACGGAGAACGGAGAAAACGGAGAATTCATTGGTGGATATGATATTATCAATTGGATCTCATTCTCTAACCAATCCTTTGTTAGGATCAAAGTTGGGATGATAGATCCCACAGTTCCAGCTGAGAAGTTCTTCAATATTTTTGTAGATTTCATCACGTGGCCAGTAGGCTTTAATCAGGTTAGCTGTTTGAATCTACAGTAGATTGGTCTCCCTTCCTTTATGTAGGATAAAAATAATCTTTATTGAGGAAAGTCTTAGAGCATCTTCTCTAAACTAGCAAATACCAATGTTATAGGGAAACAAAAAAATTATCTGTAAGAATGTTTACTTTTCTAATAGTTGGCATAGAACAGGGGTGTCAAACTCAAGGCCTACAGGCCAGATCAGGCCTGCAGGGTGCTTAGATATGGCCCAGAGAGCCACCCTGGTAACAGTGAAGGACCATCCCGTGGGGCTTCTGCCAGCGAATATGGAGTTTGTGGGGGCTGTGCCTGTTTTTGCTGGCAGAGCGCTGCAGGAGGTTGTCCCAGCTGAAAATGGAGCTGGAGAGACATCGATCTGGCCATACCCACCCTGGACATGCCCACCTGGACATGAACCCTGCCTCCCAAAGTAAACACAACCCTGATGCGACCCTCAGGGTAATTGAGTTTGATATCCCTGGCATAGAATATTGTACTCATTACTTTGACCCTTTGTTATCAATCCATGGTTTTAAAGTAAGAGCTACAATCCAGTGTACTAAATTTAATCAGTCTGGTGACTGCAAAATTAAGAAATTGAGAAAAACATACTTAACCAGCACAAAATTTATCTGTGGAAACTGGGGTTGATAGATGTAGAAAGTCATTGATACCAATAATTGTAGATATTTAAGGAACTATTATTTCAGACCAGTTAGCTCTCAAAATGATATAATCACATTACTTCTCCTTATCAACCGATTTATATGCAGTTGATTCCAGTCTGGTGACTTCAAAATTCAGAAGTTGAGAAACTTCTGTGATTCACCCAAGATAAGACCGGGTCTTATATTGGGGGAGTGTCTTATTTTTTTTCCATCTACAGTAGTTCCACTTCTGCTTGCTGGTGGCAGGGCAGGAGGCCACAAGGTGCACCAGTACCACCATCGTGAGGTGGGGGGTAAAGCTGCCACACACACCCTGCACCAGCTTACCGCAGGGCTCACGGAGTCAGGCCATCCATGCCCAAACACTTGTCTTGCCTCATGGCAGTCCCATCCAGCAGGACCCCACATGGCTGCCGGCCTACTTCTGCTTGCTCAAGACCACAATGGAGCATGAGGCCAAGTGACACGCCCGTACTGCAGCCATTAGGTGAGATGGGGGTGGGGGGTGGAGCTGCCCCATGTACCCTGTACTGGCTTACCTCAGAGCTGCAACAACCAGGACATCCATGCTTTGACATCTGCATTGCCTTGTGGCTCCAGCACCAGCACACCGCTCGGCCTCCTGCTCCGTTGCGGCCATGAACAACAAGAAGAAGTGGGCCATGTGGGCTCCTGTAGCACATGGCTGCCAGTGCTGGTGCCAAGAGGCAGGTGTCAGGGCATGGATGGCCTTAAGGTAAGCTTCTATGGGGTGTGTGGGGCAGCTCCAACCCCCTGCCTTGCCTCGTGGCCACAGCACCGCGAGCAACCATTCAGAATGGGCAGACAGCCGGCTGCACAGGCTCTTAAGTAGGGCTTATTTTGGGGGTTAGGGCTTATATTAGGCGCATGCATAAAAAACATGCTAGGACTTATTTTTGGAAGTGTTCTTATTTTGGGGGAAACAGGATATTGTTAGATAGCCAGAATAAAAATTATCTTTGGAGTCTGGTGTTGATGGATATAGAAAGCTATTGATGCCAGTAATTGTAGATATTTAATGTATTATTATTTCAGAACAATTAGATCTCAAAACTATGTAATCACATGACTTCTCTTTATCAATCTATTTTTATGCAGTTGATTCCACAGTAACAATAACTCTCCAAGCACTTTCTTTTTCCTTTGTATCTTAAAATATTCTTCTTCATTCACTGATAGGCATTGCCTTTATCTCTGTGTAATGATCCCTGTGAGACAGGATACAGCAAGGAAAAGATAGAAGGGAAGTCATTTTGCTGCTATGCTTGCCGTCTGTGTCCAGAGGGGAAAATATCAAAGGAGAAGGGTAGGAAATTTCCAAATATAATGGGACTAAGACATGAGGGTACAACACTGTCTATAATCTACTGTATTAATTCCAATCCATGTGTTCTTTTCCAGATGTGGATGACTGCTCTTCATGTCCAGAAGATCAATATCCAAATCCTGAGAAAAATATGTGCATTCCAAAGCGGATCACTTTTTTGTCCTATGAAGAATCCTTGGGGATCACTATGACTGTTCTTTCCCTTTGCTTTTCCTTAATGACAATTTGGTCATCACAATCTTCATGAAACACAAAGACACTCCCATCGTCAAAGCCAACAACCGGATTCTCACCTACCTTCTCCTAGGTTCCCTCCTTCTCTCTTTCCTTTGTGTCTTTCTGTTTCTCGGGAGACCCAATACGATGGTGTGTCTGCTTCGACAGCCAGCTTTTGGTCTCATCTTTTCTGTGGCGGTTTCTTGCATCTTGGCCAAAACCTTTGTGGTGGTTCTCGCATTCATGGCCACCAAACCTGGTTCCAGATTGAGGAAATGGGTGGGGGGAAGAATGGTCAGTTTCATTCTTCTAGCCTGCTCCCTTGTTCAAATGTGTGTTTGTGCTGTGTGGCTGATAACGTCCCCACTGTACCCAGATTTCGATGCACATTCGATATCTGAAGAACTCATCCTGGAGTGCAATGAAGACTCGGTCATGTTCTACTGTGTTTTGGGCTTTATGGGTTTTCTTGCTCTGGTTAGCTTCTCTGCTGCTTTTCTAGCCAGGACGTTACCTGACAATTTCAATGAAGCCAAATTCATCACCTTCAGCATGTTGGTCTTCTGCAGTGTTTGGCTGTGCTTTATCCCAACCTATCTAAGCACAAGGGGAAAATATATGTTAGCGGTGGAGATCTTCTCCATGATCTCCTCCAGTGCTGGCTTATTGATGTGCATCTTTCTTCCCAAGTGTTTTATCATTGTGATGAAACCTGAACTGAATGATAAACATCATCTGATGAAGAGAAAAATATTTACATTTGTCTGATATCCTTTATATGTAGATGTTGGAGATCTTCCCCACTGCCACATTTAAGCCAGAGAACAATGTGCAATATAGAAGATTGGCCTTTTATATTGCCCTGTGTCTGAGATCTAACATAGATCAGAACTTTTTTTCCTTTTGGAAGGCAATTATAAATGGGGAACATAAAAGCATACAGATAAACAAATAATAACACAAATTAGACATATTTCATGTATGATAGACTGTTCTTACTCATCATTGGCATCCTTCAATCTCAAGAGAGTATGGTATTGTGCTCTGGAAAGAGGTCCTAAAACAGCATCTTCTAGTGTGACTAAAAAGGCCAATTCGAGAGTGGCAATCCCTTCCACACTGAGGGCAGATACATTCTGTCCCCTGCCCAACCCCCAGATTTCGCTGGTTCCGGAACTGCCTCTTTGCCTCAGCCTGCCGAACAAGTGTCTCTTTGAATTGGAGAAGGCCATGCTGTGTCTTTAGCCTCCAAGTTGAACGATCAGAAGTCAATGTTTCCCAGTTGTTAGTGTCCATTCCCAGGGCCTTTAGGTCCCTCTTGCAGATATCCTTATATCGCAGCTGTGGTCTCCCTCTGAGGCACTTTCCCTGCACTAATTCTCCATACAGGAGATCTTTCGGAATCCGACCATTAGCCATTCTCACGACATGCCCCAGCCAGCGTAGATGTCACTGTTTCAATAGTGTCTACATGCTAGAAATTCCAGCACGTTCCAAGACTGCGCTATTTGGAACTTTGTTCTGCCAGGTGATGCCAAGAATTCGTCGGAGACAGCGCATATGAAAGGTGTTCAACTTTCTCTCCTGCCATGCGTAGAGGGTCCAAGACTCACTGCTGTACAAGCGTGTACTCAGGATGCAGGCTCTATAGACCTGGATCTTTGTATGTTCCGTCAGCTTCTTATTAAGCCATACTCTCTTTGTAAGTCTGGAAAATGTGGCCGCGGTAGTTGTTACAGTCACCCCTGTCACCTTTGTTCTTGTACAGTGTGACGATATTTGCATCCTTCATGTCCTGTGGTACTGTGGATTTCATGCAATTCAGTGGGGATGTTCTCTTTGCAGCACTTCAGAACTTCGGCAGGGATGTTATCTTTCCCGGGTGCCTTGCCAGAATCCAGGGCCGCATTTAGTTCTTCTAAAGTTGGTTCACTGTCAAGCTCCTCCAAGATAGGCAGGCACTCAATGTTATTTAATGCTTCTTCAGTTACCACATTTTCTCTGGAATATAACTCAGAGTAGTGCTGCACCCAGCATGCCATCTACTGTGCTCGGTCCTGGATAACCTCACCTGTAGCAGACTTCAGAGGGGCAGATTTCTTCTGTGTTGGACCTAAAGCCTACTTGATGCCATCATACATCCCCTTGATGTTGCCTGTGTCAGCTGCTATCTGAATCCGAGAGCAAAGCTGCAGCCAATAATCGTTAGCACAACTCCTGGCAGTCTGTTGGACTTTGCTACGAGCAGCTCGCAAAACCTGTAGGTTGCACTCCCTGGAACAGACTTTATATGCAATTAGAGCTTTCCTTTTTTCCTCGATGGCTGGCGTCAACTCCTCCGAATGGGCTTCAAACCAATCTGCTGTCTTTCTGATCTCCTTACCAAATACTGACAAGGCGGTATTATAAACAGCATTCTTGAAATATTCCCATCGTTCAGATGCATTTACTTCAGCCAGGCCTGGGAGAGTTTCCTTGAGTGCTTGTGCAAATTCCTCCACTTGGCTCTGATTGCGGGTCTTGTTGATGTCAATTCGTGGTCTTCCTTCCTTCTTCGAGTGATGCAATCTCTTTGTTTGCAGTTTTATTCTGCTGCACACCAAGGAGTGGCCTGTATTGCAATCAGCACCCTGATAGCTGTGTGTGATTGTAATATTGGGGAGGTAATATTGGTAAGAATCAAGTCGAGCTGGTGCCAATGGTTTGATCTTGGATGTCTCCAAGAGAATCTGTGTTGAGGCTTTGTTTTAAAGTATGTTTTGCTAACACAAAGACCATAGTAGCAGCAAAACTCCAGCAGTCGTTGGCCATTTTTGTTCATCTTTCTGACACTGAACTGACCTAAACAAGTGGGCCAAGAACTATAATCAGCTCCAACTCTGGCATTAAAATCGCCAAGGATAAACAGTGGTTCTTTCTCAGGGATTTTCTTGATAGTAGCAACCAGATCATCGTAGAATTTGTCTTTGGATTCTACTGAAGATGATAATGTTGGAGCATATGCGCTAATAAGAGTAACCAGCCCTGCTGATGAATGGAGCTGCAAGGACAGAATTATTTCACTTCCTGCAGCAGGTGGAGTAATGGATCCTAGTAGGATGTTTCTGACCGCGAAGCCAACCCCATATTCCCTAGACTCGTTTGATGGGTTTCCCTGCCAGAAGAACCATAAAAGCATATGGTTTTATGGTTCAAAAAGCATATGGACCATAAAAGCATACAGATAAACAAATAACAACACAAATTGGACATATTTCATGTATGATAGGTTTAGGTTTAGGTTTATTTAATTTGTATACCGCCCCTCTCCCAGAGGGACTCAGGGTGGTGAACAGCCATCAATAAAACATATAAAACATATAAATACAACAATTAAAACATTTAAGAACATATTAAAATCCAAATTAGATAAATTTGGCCGTAAAAAATATAAAACCCGAAAATTTAAAATGAATTAAAATTAAAATTTTGTTTTAAAAGGAGAATCAGGCCAGGCCTGCCTGGCGAAATAAAAAGGTCTTAAGAGCGCGGCGGAAGGTGCGTAAGTCTGGGATCCTCCGAATCTCCGGGGGGAGCTCTTTCCAGATCATAGTTGCCCACACAGAGAAGGCTCTCCCCCTGGGGGCCTCCAGTCGACATTGTTTGGCCAACGGCACCCGGAGGAGGCCCTCTCTGTGAAAGTGTGCCGACCGGTGGGAGGCTACTGGTGGCAGTAGGTGGTCTCGTAAGTATCCAGGTCCTAAGCCATGGAGCGCTCTGAAGGTAGTAATCAAAACCTTGAAGCGCACCCGGAAGACCACCGGGAGCCAGTGCAGCTCGTGCAGGAGAGGTGTCACACGGGAACGCCATGTCGCTCCCGTAACCACCTGCGTGGCCGCACTCTGCGCCAGTTGGAGCCTCCGGGTGCACCTCAAGGGGAGCCCCATGTAGAGAGCGTTACAGTAGTCCAGGTGGGAAGTGACGAGGGCTTGAGTGACCGTGAGTAACGAGTCCCGATCCAGAAAGGGACGCAACTGGCGAATCAGGCGAACCTGATAAAAAATCCCCCTGGTCACGGCCGTCAAGTGCTCTTCTAAAGACAGCCATGAATCCAGGAGGACGCCCAAGTTGCGCACCCTCTCCGTGGAGGCCAGTGATTCGCCCCCGATAGTCAGCGATGGCGCCAGCTGACTATATTGGGGCATCGGAAACACACAGCCACTCGGTCTTGGATGGGTTGAATCTAAGCCTGTTACTCCCCATCCAGATCCGTACAGCCTCCAGGCTCCGGGACATCACTTCAAGGGCATCGTTGGGGTGGTCTGGGGTGGAGATGTATAACTGAGTATCATCAGCATACTGATGATACTTCACCCCGAAACCACGGATGATCTCACCCAGCGGCTTTACATAAATGTTGAACAGAAGGGGCGAGAGGACCGATCCTTGTGGCACCCAACAAATAAGGCGCCTTGGGGTCGACCTCTGCCCCCCTGCCAACACAGACTGCCACCGGTCAGAGAGAAAGGAGGAGAACCACCACAATACAGTGCCTCCCACCCCTAACTCTTCCAGCCGGTGCAGCATGATACCATGGTCGATGGTATCAAAAGCCGCTGAGAGATCTAATAGGACCAGGACAGAGGAGCAACCTCTGTCCCGAGCCCTCCAGAGATCATCAACCAAGGCGATCAATGCCGTTTCCATGCTGTACCCAGGCCTGAAACCCGACTGGAACGGATCCAGATATACTGTTTCATCCAGGTACTGGGGGAGCTGCCGCGCAACCACACTCTCGACAACCTTCACCACAAAGCGAAGGTTGGAGACCAGACGATAATTAGATAATATTGCTGGGTCCAGGGAAGGCTTCTTGAGGAGAGGCCTCACCACCGCCTCTTTCAAGGCGGCGGGGAAGACACCCTCACCCAATGAAGCATTTATAATCCCCTGGAGCCAGCCTCATGTCACCTCCCGAGAAGCCAGCACTAACCAGGAGGGACACGGGTCCAACAAACATGTGGTTGCGTTCAGTCCACTCAGAATCCTGTCCACATCATCAGGAGCCACAGGATCAAACTCATCCCAGATAATGTTCACAAGACCCGCCCCAGTCACCTCCCCCGAGACCACCCAGTCGGAGTCCAGGTTTTCCCGAATCTGAGTGATTTTGTCATGCAGATACTGTACAAAATCCTCGGCTCTACCCTCCAAGGGGTCCTCCCACGCTCCCTGGTGGAGCAGGGAGCGGGTCACCCTAAACAGGGCGGCCGGGCAGTTATCTGATGATGCAATAAGAGCAGCAAAATAGTTACATTTTGCTGCTTTTATCGCCACTAAGTAATTCTTAATATGAGATAGACAGCTCTGACTAAATATATGATTAAATATGAATTGTAAATTTGTCTTGACTGGTCATCTTCATCCATATGCAGACTAGAATGTGAAAAAGAAGTGGACTTAAGTACAAATAAGTTTTTAATTTAAAAATTTAGCGCTTAGGAATTGTTTCTGAAGTAAGCAAACATTGGCAGTTTTCTACTGTACATCATTTGTAGGGGTTACCTATGAAAAATTGGCTAAATTCAAAAGATCTGGCTGAAATTTGAAACTAGGTGATCTGAGGAACTGTCTCACCCCAATGAGATGACCATGGGTCTACCCCAACTCATCCAAGGCCAGACTTGGGGTAATGGTGGTTATTATTATTATTATTATTATTATTATTATTATTATTATTATTATTATTATT
>WNWU01011238.1:25784-44449 GCA_012654045.1 Ptyas mucosa | reverse complement strand
CATTTACTCTCCAGGATCTTCTTTCTCTTTTAGCCATCTCGATTTCCATCCAGACCGGACTGTGGTCAGTCAAAGTCCTAGGAAATATCTTTATTTTCTTTACTTTAGAGAGTAGATTAGAAGTTAAGAGAAAAAAGTCTATTCTGGAAAAGGATTTGTGCCTGTCTGAGTAAAAAGTAAAGTCCAGTTCATTTGGGTTTCGAATTCTCCAAATATCTTTCAATTCCAAGTCCTCTTTCAGTTCAAAAAAAGCTTGTGGTAATTTATTCCCTATTTTGGCCGTGGTTTTTTTATCCAATCTAGGTTGGATTACTCCATTCCAATCGCCCATTATTATAATGTTTGAGTAGTCCCAATCCAGAATTTTTAAATGAAGTAGCTTGTAAAAATTTTCCTGCTGTTGATTTGGGGCATATATTCCGACCAACAAAATTGGTCCAACATCTGTAATAACTTCAACTGCAATATATCTTCCATCTTTATCTGCTTCTATAATTTTTGCTACAAGTTTCTTATTTATATATATCACCACTCCATTCTTCTTTTCCTGATTTGAAGCAACAAATTGCGTTCCCAATTTTGAATTTATCAAGTATTTCTGATCTTGCAATTTTACATGAGTCTCCTGTAAACAGATAACATCATTATGAAATTGTCTCAAATAGTGAAATATCTTCCTTCTTTTTTGCGGAGAATTCAATCCGTTTACATTCCAAGACAAAAATTTAAGTGCCATTTGATCCTGTCTGAAGTTTTGAGAGCAATTGTTGAAGATTCTCTCCTACAGTAGCAATCTTCGGTTTAGCTCCTCCCATGACTTCAGCTTGCTGTTTATCTTTGGTTCTTTTCTCACGCTGTGGCTTACTATATTCTTGCTGCTGTTGCTTCATTTGTTTAGACATTGCTCTGGTTATGCGTTGCTCTTCCACTTTAGATGTTGTTACTTCCAAAGCCATCGCCTCCTCTGTGATGGTTTTAGACATTTCTTCCAAAGGAGAAGCTTCGAATGGTGCGAAAGGATCAACCACAACACCACCTACTGCTCCCATTAATTCTCTTGCCTCCCTTTGCGACTGCCTTATTTGTGCTTCTGTTTCTTGATCAATCTCGGCTTGTAGTTGAGCTTCTTTATCTATTGGTGAAGATGTGCGTGGAGGAGGAGAACCCGCTTTCAAAACATTGTAATAAAATTCTTCTGCTTTTTCAATAGTATTAAGGCGGTATCTCACTCCTCGCAGCCTGAGTATTATACCTATTGGGGCATCCCACCTAAATTGTATGTTCTGTCTTTTCAATTCTGTCACCAAAAATCCAAAATCCTTTCTATCTCTTAACATTTTAGGCGGTAGTTCTTTAAAAACTCCAATCTCACTTCCATCAACTTGAACTGTTGTAACAAAAGAATTTTGCAAAATTTCATTTCTCATTCTTCTATCTGTAAAATATATAACCACATCTCTAGGCAGTTGTCTTTGTACCGCCACACGAGAATTAACTCTGTAGACCTTATCCATCTTGCACAAAACCAGATCTGGTTCCACTTTCAACATAACTGCCAAAGCCTCTGCACAAATTTTCCTAAGATCTTCCCTGGTGTTCTCTTTAACACCTCTCAATCTGATAGCATATTCCATTGATCGAAATTGCATCATAGTAATCTCATTTTGCATTTTTTGTGTAACTTCTTCAATTTCTATAATTTTTGAGTCAGAAGCTCTGAATTTGGTCTCCATCTCTGAGGCAAGATTCTCCACTTTTTTATCAATCTGCAGCGCTACCTCAGACAGGCCTTTAACCACTGTTTGAATATCTTGTTTAAGTGAATCATATTTCTCTTGAAACATTCCTTTAACCTCCTTCTCTGATCTCTGAATTTCTTTAATAATAATATCATATTGGCTTTCTTCCTTTGTCTGAGATTGCAACTGTGCTGTTTGAGGCTGCTTCTGTTTATGTGTGGGGGAGCCCCCCCCTGGTTGCTTTGTTGCCATTTTACCTCTTAAAGATCTTCCTTTTCCACAGACTCTAACAACTTTTCCCAAAAAGTTCTCCAGATTCAATCAGGTCTATAAAAGTCAATTGGTATTTTTATTTTATGTTATTTTGTTTTTTGGATACTTCTGCCTCTTCCAGCCGGATTTGTTACTTTAAAATGTAGCCGGATACAGTAATCAAATTACTTTCGCTTTCAGCTCTCTCAACTAAAAGCAGGCGCCATTTTTTTTTCCTCCCCTTTTCTCAAAGCCAAATTACTTTCATTTTAAAAACTCTTTAAAATAGTCCAAAAAGCTTCCAATACTTGCTGTTTAGTGAGAAGTTTGAAATCTTCCTTATTTTTCGTTGTTATTAGTAATGCTGCCGCGCTGTCTTGTTCTGCTTTAAAGCAGAGTTTCCCAGTCGTCCGGAGCTTCAGCGGGGTGAATAGGGAGTCCCACCCTGTTAACTCCCCAGAAGCAAGAAAAGCTTTCTGGGGGTCTCACAGGGGACTCTACCTGCAGCCGCCGGCTCTCCTCACAAGCCCTTTGCGGTCTCGGAGTTTTTCGAGCCGTTTCAATTGCCGAAACGGCTCTTTTACGGGCGATCGGGCTGGCGGTCTTCAAAGGACCGTCCGCAACAGCTGACGGCAACAGCGGAATTCCTCTGCCTCGCATGTTGACAGGTGGCTCCTCTCTACCAGGGGGAACGTATCTGGAAAAGAGCAAGCACATGTACAGGTTAGTGTATATGTGGTCAGGCCCGGTTCCCAAGGGTTCCCTCCCTGGGCTTAAGGGGTTTTTCCCTATGGAACCTGTTGACCAGTCTTTCCACCTGTATGCCCCAATTCCTCACCCATGAGGCCTCGGACATGGGGTACCCTTTCCATCGGACTAGGTATTACAGTTTAAACTTTAAACACTCAGGAATCCAATATCTGGTCTATCTCGTAATGGGATTCCCCCTCCACCATTACGGGTCTGGCAGGGTCACCACCAGCTTCACTAGGCTGCTATGGAAGACTGGGTGGACCTTCCCCAATAGGCGAGGAAGCTTCAACTCCACCATAACTGGGTTGCTCACCCTGACTATGGGGAACAGACCCAAGAATTTCAGACCCAGGTTTTTGCATGGTAGTCTCAGTTTCAAATATTTGGTGGAGAGGTACACCTTCTTCCCTATGTGGAATGGTCTCTGTGGTGACCATTTCTTGTCCGTGTGGAGTTTCTGGGCCTCGGCCACTTTTAGCAATGCCTGCTTGACATCCCCCCAGACCCCACGCAGATTATCAATCAACTCCATCAGGCTGCCTAAGGAGGGGGCCTCCCAAGGGAACTCGGGGATTGGGACGAACTCCACCCTGTTCACCACCTTGAAGGGGGTATGACCCATACTGCTGTGTGCAGCATTGTTGTATGCCACCTCCACAAATGGCAAAAACTCTGCCCAATTAGTCTGCTGGTAGGTGACGTAACATCATAGGTACTGTTCCACCATTGCATTAGCTCTCTCTATAGCCCCATTGGTGCTCAGATGGAAGGCGGAGCTGAGCCCTTGTGATGACCCAATTGCTCAAACAAACTCCCTCCAAAATTTGGCCGTGAACTCCTTGATCCGAGGTTATCCTCCTTGGTACCCCATGTAGGTGGTAGATATGTGTCAGGAACAGTTTGGCCAGCTTGTGGGCTGAGGGCAGGCCTGGACATGCGATGAAGTGGGCCTGTTTTGAAAAGAGATCTATCACTGTCCATATCGCCATGTTCCCGTGGCTCTCTGGGAGTTCCACAATGAAGTCCATGGCTATCTCCTCCCAGGGCCTAATGGGGTCAGCTACAGATTGCAGGTGGCACAGGTCGGGTAACTTTTTACGTAGGCCTTAATATCTCTCTTCATCCGTGGCCACCAGAACTGCCTATTGGCCAGGTGTAGCATCTTCAAGAAACCGAAGTGACCAGCTTGCCTGACATTGTGGCAACGTTGTAGGACCTGTGTTCGCAGTACACCAGGAACATACAGTTTAGTACCCCTCCGTGCTAACCCCTCCCTGTGGGTTAACAACTGTTGGTTCCCTAGGAACCAGAGGTCAGTTAACAATATGGTTTTCAGGGTTTGGGTCAGGTTGTTTGTTTCGGATCCCACCCCTCCCTTAGTTTGTCGGCCAGCCAAAATTTTCGCAACTGGCTGGGCTGGAGGAATGATTGCATGTGTCAGACCTGGAAGCCATCTTTTACATTTGGGCCTTCAGGCCTGCCACATCTTCTTCTGTGGGAAAATGGGAGGGAGGGATTGGATAGAGTGTAGATGATATGTAGTCAAAATAACTCCTTTCTCAGAGAGTCAAGGACGCATTGCCCTGGCCCCTGGAGTCGGATGACTGAGAGGTATCTTCAGTTTGGACGGTGGATGACTGGACCATGTGATGGACATGAGGGCACTGGGCAGGGACTTGAACTTTCACTTGGGTGGGGAAAACCTGGAAACTTTGAGATTCGGGTTTTCCCAGATGTGCCAATATGACATCTCTAATAAAAAGTAACTTTGAGGAAATCCAAGCCTTGGAGTTTTCTTTCGTTGGGGGTGTTACTTGGAACCCTGACATTAACCAGAATCCCCTTTTTAACTAAAGCAGCTTCCCTGAACTCTGGGGTGCTGTCCGGGGTCCTGAGCCCCAGCGTCGACCTGAACAGGGCAGCACAAAAACTCAGGGAAGATGGAGGAAGACAAAAAGACCATGGAAGAAGCAGCAGACGATGGATCAGCGACCCAGGTTGAGACCATCTACATCCCTTCCCAAGCCATGGTGGAAGCCATAGAAGCCACAGAAGCCGAATGCCAGCTAGGTGCCCAATGCAAAGAGCCAACACCTGAAGAGACCTTGCAACCAGACCTGACCCTGCAATGCGGAGCTGCAGGAATCTCCACAAACCAGGAATTGCTGTTGGAACCACAGATGGGCACGGGGCAAGGCTCGTCCCATGAATGGAAAATGCCAAAGTAGACGTACCGCAGGCACTCTGGAGAATGGGGATTCCAGCCACTGTCGCGCAGCCAGTCGCTGGCTGGTCTTCCGGAGCAGTTGAGCCAACTCAATGTCAGTGGGGTGGCTCAATCACTTGTTACCGGGCAGTTCAAGTGGACTTTGGCACAACCCAAATTCACCTTCCTGGGCCAGGAAATTGCAGCACAATGGAGCGGAGTATCAGCTTCATTCCATTCGGTGCAAAGCAGCTCGACCCACAGCCTCGCGTCTCTGGCCAGACCAGCAGTCGCCCCATCATGACTGGCGTACAGATGACTGTTGTGGCTCCGACCTCCGAGCCCATCGTATCGGAGGAAGAAGGCTCCGAACATGAAGGAGAGGAGCTGGCCAGGCCTCCCTCTCCCGGCCCCTCCTCTCTGGCAATTCCTCAGGTGTTGGCCGAAGGAGAGGAGATTGGCCAGGAGCCAGGTGTCTCCGATCTGTCGGAGAGTGATGAGGGAGACATGTTGTGGCTGGATCCACGCCAGCGTCGGCGTGCTAAACCGTCACAGCAGATGAGGAGGCGTGCCAGAGATTGAGCTGAGTCACTGGACCACACCCCACAGGCTATATAAGGGAGGGTGATGGCCATTCCAGCTCTGTGACGGACAAAGCAAAAACTCTGGTGAGTCACTTGCACTTTTGGACGAACAACACCTCATTTGTTGGGGATTTCTGTTACTGGACTACTTCAAACTGTCTGTATTTTTGTGTTATCTGGTGGAGGAACAAACCCTCCTTCTTGGAGTAAAAGCTCTTGGCAGGCAGCTGCTGCGTTGCTGCCAAGTTTTGATAACGAACCTTTGACTGTTTTGGAACAATTATTTAACCCTTTGGGGTGGGTGTTTGTGCGTGTGGGAGACGGGGACAGAACAGATGACCCAGCAACCAACCCTGCTGAGCCAACCTAGCTACGGGATGCCGGGCCCACAACAGGATTTCTGGAGCCTGCCTATCCCACCGCAGCAACCGGCTTTAGGGCTGCCACCAGCAAGTCAGATCCCCCCAGATGGGCATTTTACCCAGGCCAAGGATGGATGCAATGCCAGTGGATGCCAGCCCCCACCCAGCAGCTGATGCCTTTCCAGCTCCTTGGTCCCTTCCAGCTCCGCAACAGGCACCCGTCCAGCTGCAACCACAATTGCAGCCCCAGTTCATGGTCCCGCAACAGGTTCAAGCCCAGCAGCAAGTGCTGGTGATCCTACAACAGTTTCTGGTCCAGCAGCAAGCACCCGGCCAACCACCCGTGCAAGCCCAGCAGCAGGCCTGACCTGCAGCTCCTCCCCCTTGGTTCTGAGTGACATTTGATGGGAGCCCCGGGAAGCTAGCCTACTTCCTCAATCGAGTCTGGGCCAATATTGACTAATATGGAAATCAATACCCATCCGACCGGGAATTGATTTCTGCCATCGCTGACAGCATGAATGAGGGAGAAGCATTGGAATGGATAGCTGAACTTCATGACAAAGAAGCCTGTGAGCTAGAAGATGCCGACGAGTTCATCCAGCTGATGCGGACCAGATTTAGCAACGTTGCCCAGCATGTGGAAGCAGAAACCCAGGTCAAAGCCTTAAAGCAAGCTGGCAAACCCACGAGAGAACTAATCTGGGAGTTTCAGAGACTGGCTGGGAAGCTATGGGACTGGCCAGAACGCCTACTAGTACACACCTTCAGGGAGGCTCTGGATCCAGACCTTAGACAAGTGTGCAGTATCAGGGGAGTCCTGGAGCAAATCCAAGCATGGTACAACACGGCTGTCATTTTGGACCTGGAGATTCACCCCCACAGAAAGCCAACTGCAGACAAACCAGCCAGGAGACCTCTGGGACACTGAACCCAGGTGAAAAAAGCTGAGGCACCATCTCCTACACCGTCCGGAACAGTCAAGTACAACAGGTGCGGCCAACACGAGCACCGGGCAGCAGAATGCTTGGCCCCTGCCCCGGTTCCCCAGGCTCGACCTCCAACCACTGCCGCAGCAAGGAGGACCCCAACAAAGGACAGTTTGCCAGACAGGCTGTAGAAGCTCCACTGCCTCCAAACGAAGCCGAGGGAACTCCGGCCAGTGAAACTCCTCCTGGCCCCACAGGGGAAAGCAGCAGTGATGACGACCCAATGGTAAGTGCAGCCATCTGCCCCTTTACCATCAAAACCAAGCTAACAGTACCAGAGACTGGGGTCCAAGAGTAAGTAGGAACCATCATAGACTCGGGCTGCACTCGATGTCTAATCAGCCTTTCCATGGTTGAACAGTTAGGCATATGCACAAAACACCTAGCACGCCCCATCTGCTTTGAGCGGGTGGATGGGACACTAATTGGAGGGACCCCTGCCACGCTTGTCACTGAACTTTTCAGACTAGAGATGGGCTGCCACCGAGAGCTCATCTGGTTTGTCGTAGCCCCAAAAATGACTGAGTCGATCATACTAGGCCTTGCATGGCTAGACAAGTGGGGTCCAACTATAACCTGGGAGGATGGCTATAGAAAGCTAAACATCAGCATAGGGCCACTGCCACCTGTAGAGATGGACCCTCGCCAAGGAAGCCCGCTCCATAGCGATTCAAAAGAGCCTGAAACCGCCCCTGCAAATGATGAAGCCCCTGCAAATGATGACCTACCCGGCAGCCAACAAGTGCCAAAGGAATACAAAGACTTAGAGGGGGTTTTCAGCGAGGAAGACTGCAATTTCCTCCCCCCTCATCGCCCAACTGATTGCGCAATCGAGTTTGTGCCAATGGCTAAACTACCCAAACCTAAGATGTACTCCATGACTCCTAAAGAAATGGAGGAAATGAGGAAATACATCGATGCCAACCTAGCAAGGGGCTTCATCCAGCCTGCAAAATCCAAGGTAGCAGCCCCAGTGCTCTTCAAAGAGAAAAAAGATGGGTGGTGGTGGTATACTACCCCCTGCAGTATTCATGCAGCTAATTAACAAAGTGATACATGAGCACCTGCACCAAGGGGTCCTTATTTACCTGAACGACATTCTCATATTTAGTGAGACCCTCGAAGAACACATAAAGCTGGTATGGCAAGTACTGAAAAAACTCCTTGCTTCCAAGCTCTATGAAAAACTGTCCAAGTGTTAATTCCACAAAACCTCCCTAGGTTATCTAGGCTACCGAATCTCCAGTGAGGGGGCTGCACAACCCACCCTCCCCCGCACTCCCCCCACTTTTGGCACGCGATGGCAAAAAGGTTAGCCATCACTGTGCTAAATGATAAGCAATATGTAACTAACAGTTTATTAATACATATAATTGGACTAAGGCTAAATAAATGCCTAGATAAATTGGGCAATCTTATCACTCTCCTCTTTGAGTGTGACCCAGCGTCATGACACACAGGATCACATAACTTACAGACAATTTTACAGAGACTGCATTAAAGTTTAGACTGCTGAATAAAACCATTGGTTTTGGTGGCCTGACTATGGAAAGACAAGAAGTAGGTCTCAATAGAGGATCATTGATCAACCAACATTACTTCGTGGTTTCTTTGAAAATGGCTGGCAAAACTTTGGGTACATGTTGACATCATGATGGGAAGGAATTGAATACAATAACATATCATACGTCCAATTACTAATAAAAATAATATAATAGCAAATAAAGCCTTGAGCCACCCAAAATTTGGTAACCAAGAGGTAAAGTTATCCCAAAATTTAAAAAAAGAATCATCAGCATGCGCAGTGCTGATTGAAGGATTGACTGAACATCAGTAAGGAAGAATATAACTTTATTACGGTCATAGACCAGCAATAGACATCACTGTTTACAATATAGTAAAAAATAGTACTGACATTAATAGTGGATAATAACATCCCTGTTAAGAAAATACATGTTCTCAAACAGTTAGGATCACTCCCTAGTTTATATAATTTCCCCAAAATTGTTAGAGATATCTTCAAAAAATTGGCACAAGTTGACAGCTATAATTCTGTAACCAATTTTTTTCTTGTGGACATTGCAGCAACACAGAATTTTGCCACTGCACACGTGATAGCCGGGTTTGAGTCCTGGAGGAGAAAGCCTACATAAATATTGTCTGCCCTCCCTGGCAATCTCTCTAATAAGGGGAGAATATACAGTGACGTATAAACTCTGTATAACTCACTCACGGTACAATAAAACATGTGAGATATCTTCGACTTCTCCTTTACCACATATACATACCTGTTCTGCTATTGGTGTTCTCTTATACCTACCCTGGAGGAGTGCTGAGGGAAGAATGTTAAATCTGGCTCTAAAGAAAGCTATTCTTTGTTTTGGGAAGATCAGGTCATTTAGATATTTTGCCGATTCCCACACACCCTGTTTGATTCTGTCACTACTGTGGAGAGGCAACCTATTTACTTCTTGGAACTCCATGTCCTTCATTCTATTGATTACTACTTGCTTTGCTTTGTCAAAGCCTAGGGACATTAAGAATATCGGTGAGAGCCCATAAGAGCCCAGCTTGTGGTCTATTGCCTGCTTCCAGGGGGAGGGGAAGTTATCAGTCAACACTAGCGGGGACAGTCCCTCTGGAAAGAAATGCATTTTTAGCCAATGAATGATCATCATCTTCCAGGCTCTTACCTGAATTTGAGGCATACCTGTCTCAATTCTTAGCTGGGCATTTGAAGTTCCTTTGGGTGCAGCTAAGTTGGCTCACAGGAATTTGGTTTGTATAGTTTCTAGCAAGTTTTTCTTTGCAAGGATTCCTGTTTGTGCCCCATAAAGAAGTTGCGCCAATCCCTGTGCCTGTTTGCATTTCCAACATTCTGGTGACATGTTTGGAAACAATTTTGCCAGCCTTGCTGGCAGCAGATGCCATCTATAGAACATTTTGTACAGATTTTCTTTATATGATGCTGACATTGTTAATCTATAATTTCTTTCCCACAGTTTTTGCCAGGTATCTAGTTCTATAGTGTACCCAAAGTTTTTTGCCCATGTTATCATAGTTTCCTTTACTGATTCTTCTTCCATTTTAAAACTCAATAGGTAATTATAAAACTTCTTTATCAATTTTTCATCTGTCCCCTGCAGTATCTTATCCAATTCTTGTGGTTCACTATAGAATCCATATTTATCTGTATCCTTCTTATATCTCGTCTGTATTTGCATATAAGGCCACCAGTCCAAGCCGATTCCCTGATTTTTTAGTTCCTGTTTTGTTTTTAACTTTCCTTGTTCATTTAATATATCTTTATATCTTACTATTTTATCCAGATCTAACACGTTAGGGTATATTAGTGCTTCCATTGTGGATAGCCAGACCGGTATTTTCATATAGTGATGCTGTTTAATTTTTCCACATACTAACAACAGAGCATTTCTTTTTTTTTTATTGAAAAAGTTTTAAAAGTTTTACATACATTTTCTCCCCCCTCCCCAACCACCCCCCCGACTTCCCAGAGCAAATACAAGATAAAATACAGCTCAAATTCTCTAAATTAAACTCCATTTCACACTTATCATAATCATAATCATTAAACAAGTAGATAAAAGGAAAGCAAGTCTTCTTTCTTCTTATTCCATCTAATTCAACAGAATTAATCTCCATTTATAATTACAGCAGTTAATAAAACAATTAAGTATTACCTAATCAAACCTATCATTACTCAATATAGCTAATTAATACTTAACAAATTATTAAGTCTATACAATTTAACAAGATATTTTATAACTTCTTTCATTTAAAACAAAGAAAAAAACCCAACAACAACAAAAAAAAAAGAAAAAAAAGAAACCCTCATTCAAAAAAACCCAAATTTAAAATAAAATACTATATAAAATCTTCCGTCCTCCACTTTTAAACCATCAAGGTCCAATTATAGTTAAAACAGTTAATAAAAAAAAATAATAAATTTTTTAATTAAAAAAAATATAACAATCAAACCTCTTATTAATTTATCAATACAGATAAAACGTCATTTAATAACTATATCAAACATTTAAATTCTTCATACTAGATTAAACCAGTTGCTAATCTTCTTGTCTTCACATCTTCCAACAGCATATAGAATATCTTCATTTGCGTCTACCCACCTAAATAAAAAATTGCTTCTTTATAAAAAAAAAAACCCCGAGTGACTTTATAATTATATTTGAAATAGTATCCATCAAATCCAGTCAAAAATTAGATTAGTAAATTCATCAGACGTATTAGGGAAACCACCAGATCACCTGCAATTGCTCTAGGTCCATAGTCCTTTTGCCTTATATTTATTACCATCAAACAGGAAACTCCAATTTACTATATTCAATAAAACTTCTGCGATTACAGTTAGATCCAGATTTATTACAGTCCTTAATAAAATATTCCAAATCATTCAAGTCAGGGCATATTTCACAGCCCAACACACCAGCATTGCTGTGATCTGTTTATTCTTCTCAAAATATTCCAATACAGCTGTAGATTGCCTCCTCATCGTCGCTCATCACTTAGTTAACTGGCATTAAACTGCTGTCTGCTTTTTTTTTTTCCAAAAGTTCAAAATCTTTAAACAGTTAAACAATACTTTTTAAGGACCATCATCTCATCAAGCAGGGTTATTTTCCATTTCTCCAGTCTTTCTTCTTTTCCTTTTTACGAACTTTCTTCTTAACTTTGATCCCTCTGCCTTTTTTAACTCCAGTAAAATTTTGTGGTTTTTGGGATTGCATATTATAAAATTTTTGCAGAAATGTAGCTTCTTCTGGAAACAGCTCTTTAAATGCAGATTGAGATTTATAAAAAAAAATTCGTGTAACCAAAATTTCATCAGCTTCCAAAATTTCTTGCTCCTTATTCTGCTCAGCATGCATCTTTCTCTCCTCAGTAAAAACTGCTATGATCTGTTGTTGTTTTTTTACATCTCCTAACTCTTCATTCAATCCCCCACTGCTAGATTGCAACTCAGTATTTCCATGTATTTCATTGTTTCCAGCTTGAGAAGCTTGAAATATAGTATCAATTCTTTTCAATAAAGCAGAGGTAATTGAACTCAAAGCTTCCTCAAAATCAGACCATTGAGGGTTAATTAACCCTCCTTTGCTTTCTTTGCTTTCAAAAAGACCAGCCATCTTGCCCCCCTTCTTCCTTCCCTTCCAGAAGGACAGAAAAAAAAGGGGGAAAAAAAGAGTTTCAAGAAGAAAAAAAAAGACCCTTTACAATTTGTAATTTGTATTGCTGCTTGAATTATTATTATTACATCCTTTCTTATTTCATCCACTTTTCAAAAAGGAGTTTTACGTTTCAAACAGGGGCTTGTCAATAATTACTTTTAACTTTCACTTCTTCACGCCCCGTTGAAACTCAAACGCCATCTTGCTTTCACTTTCCACTTAGGGAAAATCTTTTAAAGAAAGTAAATCCTTGGAGTTAAAAAAAAAGAAAAAAAATACTTGCTGTTTCATTCGTGCAGCTTGTGCTCCGCCAGCTTGATTCAAGAAGTATTTGTTTAAAATTGGTTGCTGGGATGGTAACGACATCTAGCTCTGCAAAGCAGAGACATCCAGGGTCCGGAGTACTGACAGGCTTAATGGGGAGCTCTCATCTTCGAGCACCAGATTATGGGTAAAATCTGGCACTCTCAGGGAGCTCTACCCCCCCCCCCGTCTACTCACTTTCCCCCCTCATACCAGGGGGAAAGTTTTCAAACCGCAAGACAGCCGATAGTCGCTGTTCTTGCGGTTCTACGAAGCCCTGGGCTGGTGCTTCAAAAAGAAGCGTCCGGCGATGTCGCAGTCCCACCGGAAGTCTCAATCAACAGAGCATTTCTAACCTGGTGTCTTTGGAAGTAGCTGTGTGCTTTGTTTTTCTCATCCCATATAAATGCATGCCATCCCAATTGTAAGTCATGTCCTTCTATCGCCAACATCCTTTTATTCTTTAGGTTTATCCACACTTTTAGCCATGTAGGTACTAATTGACCTCCGCCTGTGTAAAAGTAATATTTAATTGCATTTGAGGACCTATTGGATGCTTACAGTGTATGATCCAGGTGTGCCTTCCATGTCCCTTGCGAGTGGAAAACCACCCCAAGGTATCTAAATGTCCTAACCTGTTCTAAACTATGTCCTTCTATTTTCCAGAAGTATTGGCTAGGTCTTTTAGCAAAAGCTACAATTTTTGATTTATCAAAGTTAAGGACCAACTTATTCTGTCTACAAAATCCAAGTGTTGCCGTAATTGCTCTCTTCAGTCCTATGGGAGTTTGTGAAATAATAGCAGCATTGTTGGTATATAGAAGAATCGGAATTTTGTGTTGTGCTAGGTTAGGAGGATGTAGATCAGGGTTCTGTAAGAGATCGATCGGGGTTAATATAGAAGTTAAAAAGGGAGGGGGACAGGATCCAACCCTGCCATACCCCTTTTTGTACCCTTACTGGGCCGGTTAAAGTCCCTTGAGGATTACTCCTCACTTTCAAGGTGGAATTAGCATACAATTTTTGTATGAAGAAAAGGAGGCGTTTATCGATAGTAGTGCATTTTAATTTCTTCCAGAGGGTTCTTTTTTATTATTTCTGGCAGGACATTATCAGCACCAGGTGCCTTATTAGCCTTGAGGGCTCCGATCAACTGGGATATCTCTTCTGGTGTAACAGGGGGCCAGTAACTAATTTGGCTCTCCTTAGTTACTTAGTCGGGGTCTGTATATAGCTCTCTAAAAATTCTTCCCAGGCATGAATTGGTACCTGATTAGTTGGGGGTAGGGGGGATTTCCCCAATCCTCTGGTGATGTACCAAAAAAGGGATGTATTTTTTGTCTTGACTGATGTAATTAATCTGTTCCAAGACTCCTTCAGAGCCACATTTTTCTTTTCTTTTAGGAGGGTCTTATATTGTGCCTTCAACTGCTTTAAGTAGTGAATGTGATCCTCAGAAGGGGCATTTTTACTTTTTCTGTACTCCCTGTTATATAACCTTTTCAGTTGCACACAATCTCTATCAAACCATTTTTTATTCTTTAAAACTGCCTTTTTGGAGTGAGCTAGTATTCTGTTAGTGAGAACCAATTTCAAATTTGAAATTAAGGTTTCAAACCCCTCTAAGTATGATCCTTCAAACTTATTTCTTAGTAGAGATGTACGTAGTTCTATGGTTTCTGGAACTAACATCCATTTAGTAACTTCCTTTGCATTTTTCTCGGTCCATTTAATTTTTACCTGGGTATTTTAGCTCTCTAACCTGGGTAGGTAGATTGAACCAGCCCTTAAAAATTTCTGGTGTGTACCTCATAATATTCCAAAGTGTTCAGGATTGTTCTCATATTATCTCTAATCTGTCTCTTAGGTAGGAAAGCATTTTGATCTGTATGTATAAATTCATTTAACAACCTTTTTAATCTATTCACCATTATTGATGCAAATATCTTGTAATCCGCATTCAACAAATGAATTCATGTTCTTGGATGCCCAGAAGGCATTTGATAATGTAAATTGGCAATTTATGATAAAGCAATTACAGATTATGGAGTTTGGGGGGAGATTTATAAATATGATAAAAACAATCTACAATAAACAATCAGCAAAGGTGGCGATATAACAGAAAAGGTAAATATAATGAAAGGAACAAGGCAGGGATGTCCCTTATCCCCATTACTGTTTGTGTTGACACTAGAGGTGTTAAATAGAAATATAAAACAAAATGAAGAAATAAAAGGAATGAAAATTAAAAAAGAAGAATACAAACTGCAAGCATTTGCAGATGACTTGGTGTTTATTTTAGAGGAGCCACAACTATCAGGACTTAAACTAATAGAACAAATAGAAGAATATGGTTGAAAATAAATAAAGAAAAAACAAAAATATTGGTGAAAAACATTACAGAGAAACAGAAAAGAAACTTAATGGAAAAATTAGATATTCAGATTACTAAGACAGTAAAATATTTAGGAATTCAACTAACTGCAAGATGTGTAACGATTAAAGAGGATAATTATTATAAATTGAAAAAAGAAATTGAGATGGACTTGGAGAGATGGAAAAATTTGCAATTATCACAAATGGGAAGGATAGCGATAATTAAGATGAATATATTATTTTTATTTCAAACAATATCGATAAAAGTGGAAAAGAAATACTTTGAATATCTTAATAAAATAGTAATGAAATTTATATGGCAAGGGAAAAAAGCGAGAATCAACATAAAAATGTTACAAGATGCAAGACTTTGAGGAGGATTTGAACTACCAAATTGGGAACTATATTATCAGGCAGCAGCATTATCATGGATGAGAGAATGGATTGAATTAAGAAATACAAAATTATTAACTTTGGAGGGACATGATTTACAATTGGGATGGCATGCCTTTTTATGGTATGGCAAAAATAAGATGCACAGCTATTTTCAAAGACATTATGTAAGAAATGCTTTATTACTAGTGTGGGAGAAAGTGAGAGATAAATATTATTTGAAAATACCAACATGGTTATCAACAATGGAAGTGTTAATACATCCAAATATTATTAATATGGGAAATATTGTTAGATGTAAAGATATATTATCAGAAAAGGGGGAAATGAAAATGAAAGAAATAGAAGAACAAGGGATTGAAATGGACTGGTATACACAAATGCAAATAGAAACAAGATATGAAAAAGATGCTAAATTATATGGTTTTCATTTGGAGATGACAGAACTGGATGAGATACAGGAACAGACGAGAGAATGATTAAAAAACTGTATAACTATTTACTTAGTATTAAATTAGAAGAGGAACAGGTAAAAGAAACAATGATAGCACGGGCTAAAATTTTTGGATACACAATTGAGTTAGACAAATGACAGCAAATATGGGAAAGAAACTATAAATTAACAATGTCCACAACATATAAGGAGAATCAGTATAAAATGTTTTATAGATGGCACATGGCACCGGAAAAATTGGCAAAAATGTTTAAAGATAAATCAGCTAAATGTTGGAAATGCCATCAGATACCGGGATCGTATTATCATATGTGGTGGACATGACCAGAAGCGAGAAACTATTGGGTAAAAATTCAAACATGGTTAGAGGAAATGATACAACAACATATTGATTTAAAACCTCAACTGTTCCTATTGGGTAACTTACCGGAGAAATATAGTAAAGAAAATATTTATTTGATTATACATGTAATAACTGCAGCGAGGATAGTATTTGCACAAAATTGGAAAGCAGAAAAAATCCCTATAGAGGGAGAAGTAATTAAGAAAATATTGGAATGTGCAGAAATGAATAGACTAACATTGGCAATTAAGGGAAAGGAAGAATTGGAGTATTACAGGATATGGGGGCAATTCTATCAATGGATAGAGATGAGATATAATAAAAATTAATATAAATGCAAGAGATTTGGAAAAAATGTTGTAATAAATTAAATGTAATAAATGTAAAATAAATGTAAAAGTAAGATAGAAATGTAGCAAGAAAATGATGGTAAAGGAGGAATATGATGACAAAAAATATGTACTCAGATGACACACTGAATTAATGATGTATTGTTTGTTTAAATATAAAAATAAAAAACTTTTTTAAAAAAAATTCTGGAGTAATGTAAGAGTAAGGATTACTGAATCATGATCGCTTTCCACTCGTGAGTCTACCTCCAACTTCTGTAAGAACTTCAGGACAGGGGTGAAATGCTACCGGTTCGGACCGGAACTTCAGGACAGGGGTGAAATGCTACTGGTTCGGACCGGTTCGGATGTCTTTGGAGATGGGTGGCATATAAATTGAATTAATTAAATTAAATTAAATTAAATAGGTTCGCCGAACCGGTAACAATAATCCCTGCCCCCCCACCACCCATGCCTGCCCGGTCGCCCGGTCGCCTGCTTGCTTGCTTCTTTCTGGCTCGCTCGCTTTTCCCGCCACTCGCTTTTCCTGCCACTTGATTTTCCCACCACGCGCTTTTCCCACCACTTGGCTCTTCCGGCCCACCCACCCCACCCCCGGCCTATATAAATTCCCCTTTCCACACAGCCCAGCTACTTTGCCCAGAAGTTCACCAACGCCTGCCCACTTGGACGTCTCGCCTTGCTCGGACCTCGCCTCGCCTTGCTCGGACCTCGCTTTGCCTCGCTTGGATGCCCACTCAAAAAGGTAAGCATTGCCGGTTGCAGCCTAGCATGCCGCCCCCCCCCATCCCCGGGCTCACGTAGTTCGCACAACCGCCAGGGATCGTTTGCCGGCCTCGTGCTGCCCCCCGGGTCCCCGGGCTCGCCTGCCTGGCCTGGCTAAGCTGCCTAGCTAACCACCCACCTTCCCCCCAGCCTCCAGCTTGCTTACCTTCGCTCTTCAGACTGAATCCCAAGCCGCTGGTCACAACGACTGCCTTGCTTCGCCTGCTGCAATCCCTGCAATCTATTTCATCAGCTAGCAACTGAATCTGCCTGCCTGCCTTGTGCCTTCAATTGGGTAAGAAACTGGGTTTTTTTGGGGGGGGGGCTTTAAAAATATAGTTAAGTGGGGTTTTTTAGGAATTTTTTTTTTAGACATAGCCATTTAAAATTTAGGAAGTTTTAAATTTAGCTGCTTTTAACTAAAAATATAAATAAAATAAAATAATAAAATAAAATATTTGTGCAGCTTTCTGAGATTCTGTGTTTCTGTAGTGTAACACTTTAACTACACAAACACACAAAATCTCACAAAGCTGTATGTGACATTTTGTGTGTGTAAAGTGTGAAAGTTGGTTTTTGAGCTTTTAGTGGCTCTGTGAGGTTCCTGCTTGTTGCAGGGGCCATTTTGGGTGAAGTGCAGCTGCTTTTGCATTGTGTGCGAGTCAGTTGTGTTGTGTTGTGTGTGTGTAAAGTGTGAAAGTTGGTTTTTGAGCTTTTTGAGCTTTTTGTGTACTTTTACATTGTGTGTCCTCAACTAACAAAGCGCCTTGTTTTCCCCTTTGCAGTAGCTGCTGCCTTTAACAGGAAGGATGAAAAGGCAACAGACTTTGATGGGTTTCTTGGCCAAGAAACCAAAACATGCACAACAACCATCAGAAGTGGATCCAAAACCATCCCAAGCACCACAAGCACCACCACTTCCACCACTTGAAATCAGAGAAAGCAACAAGTCAAGTATTGAGTCACCCGCCACCCCCAAAATTGAAAGCATTCTTCCAGACTGCTGGACCATGCAACAGTACAGCAAGTTCCAAGAGAAGTATGACGGGTTGGAAGTTTCAAACAAGAGACTAGTTGCAAGTACTGTGCGAAACATGACTTTGCAATAGAGAGTGGTATTCATGTGTCCAAAGAGTGCAAGCTTTTCAAGATTGAGGCGGCTGTGAAAAACAAGGAAGTGCAGCAGGCGTCTCTAAGGAAGAAAATGGGAGAACATTTCATATCGAAATCGCACACCATTTGTACAGACAACGTAAAACAGGCTGAGCAGGAAGCCATAAAAAAAGCAATGGACAAGATTTCTGAAAGGCAATATGGCACCACTTCTAAAATGTTCAAAACTGTTTACAGCCTGGCAAAAGCATGCAGACCAATTTCAAGCATAGAGGAATTGATAGAATTACAAACTGAAAATGGAGTAGATCTGGGAGTAGGATTGCATTCAAGGCCAACGGTTATGAAAATAGTTGAGTGCATTGCAAATGAAATTAAAACCCAAATGTTTACCAGCATTTAGATTCAGCACAGAATCTGAAAATATGTATAATAATAATAATAATAATAATAATAATAATAATAATAATAATAAT
>WNWU01011238.1:165-25774 GCA_012654045.1 Ptyas mucosa | reverse complement strand
ATAATAATAATAATAATAATAATAATAATAATAATAATAATAATAATTTTATTTATATACCGCCCTCCTCCCGAAGGACTCGGGGCGGTGTACAGCCAATTAAAACATAAATATACAGTATCAAAGTTAAAATTAATTAAAATTCATTAAATATTTTTGGCCGAATTTTAAAACCCAAAGTTGAAACCCAATTTAAAATCATTCAATTAGATAGCCCCGCCTGTCAGAACAGTAGGGTCTTAAGGGCACAGCGAAAGACCCGGAGATCAGAGATGTTACGAATATCCGGGGGCAATTCATTCCAAAGGGCAGGGGCTCTGACAGAGAAGGCTCTCCTCCTGGGTGTCACCAGCCGGCATAACTTGGCCGATGGCACTCTAAGGAGTCCCTCTCAGTGGGAGCGAACTGGTCGGTGGGAGGCTGTTGGTGGCAGAAGGCAGTCCCGTAGATATCCTGGTCCTATGCCATGAAGTGCTTTAAAGGTGGTGACCAACACCTTGAATTGCACTCGGAAGACCACTGGGAGCAAGTGAAGCTCGCGCAGGAGAGGTGTTACATGGGTGTAATGAGGTGCGCCCATAACTACCCACGCGGCCGCATTCTGGACCAGTTGGAGCCTCCAAGTGCTTTTCAAGGGGAGCCCCATGTAGAGAGCATTACAGTAGTCCAGATGGGAGGTGACGAGGGCGTGAGTGACTGTGCGCAAGGCATCCCGGTCCAGAAAGGGACGCAACTGGCGGATCAGGCGAACCTGATAGAAAGCCCCCCTGGCTACGGCCGTCATGTGCTCTTCTAAAGACAGATGTGAGTCCAGGAGGACGCCCAGATTGCGAGCCCTATCTGTGTGGGGCAAAGATTCACCCCCAATAGTCAGCGATGGCACCAGCTGACTATACCGGGACACTGGAAGCCACAGCCACTCGGTCTTGGAAGGGTTAAGCTTGAGCCTATTTCTCCCCATCCAGACCCGCACGGCCTCCAGGCAGCGGGACATCACATCCAGGGCATCATTGGGGTGGTTTGGGGTGGAGATGTACAGCTGGGTGTCATCAGCGTACTGGTGGACTCTCACCCCAAAACCATGGATGATCTCACCCAGCGGCTTCACATAAATGTTGAACAGAAGGGGCGAGAGGACCGATCCCTGTGGCACTCCCCAAGCGAGGCATCTCGAGGTCGATCTCTGCCCCCCTGCCAACACAAACTGCGAGCGGTCGGAGAGGTAGGAGGAGAACCACCGTAGCACGGTGCCTTCAATTCCTAATCCCCTCAACCGCTGCAGCATGATACCATGGTTGATGGTATCAAAAGCCGCTGAGAGATCTAATAGGACCAGGACAGAGGAGCAACCCCTGTCCCGAGCCCTCCAGAGATTATCAACCAACGCGACCAATGCTGTTTCTGTGCTGTACCCCTGCCTGAAGCCCGACTGGTACGGGTCTAGATAGACAGCTTCCTCCAGGTACTGGGGTAGTTGTCATGCCACCACACTCTCAACAACCTTCGCCACAAAACAAAGGTTGGAGACTGGACGATAATTTACTAATACAGCCGGGTCCAGGGATGGCTTCTTGAGGAGGGGCCTCACACCGCCTCTTTCAAGGCGGTGAGAAAGGCACCCTCATTCAAGGAAGCATTTATAATCCCCTGGAGCCAGCCTCGTGTAACCTCCCGGGAGGCCAGTACCAACCAGGAGGGACATGGGTCCAATAAACATGTGGCAGCACTAAGCCTACCCAGAATCCTGTCCACGTCCTCGGGAGCCACAGGGTCAAACTCTTCCCAGATAATATTCTCAAGACTCGCTCCCATCTCCCTCCCCGGACTCATCCAGTCGGAGTCCAAGCCTTCCTGAATCTGAGCGACTTTATCATGCAGGAACTGTACAAAATCCTCAGCTCGACCCTGCAAGGGATCTTCCCGCACTCCCACCCGAAGGAGGGAGTGGGTCACCCTAAACAGAGCGGCTGGGCAGTTCTCTGCAGATGCGATAAGAGTGGAAAAATAGTTAGATTTTGCCTCTTTTATCGCCACTAGGTAGGTCTCGATATAAGATCTCACCTGTTTCCGGTCAGATTCGGATTGACTAGTCCTCCAGACACTCTCTAGGCATCTTTTCCGATGCTTCATCTCTCTCAGCTCCTCAGAGAACCAAGGAGCCGGTTGAGGTTGGCATCGGGTCAGAGGCCGCAAAGGCACGACGCGGTCCAAAGCCCCTGCGGCCGCACTATCCCAGGCGGCCACCAGGTCTTCAGTCGAGTCATGTGCCAGAGTCTCCGGAAACGGCCCAAGCTCCATCTGGAACCTTTCGAGATCCATCAGGTGCCTGGGACGGAACCATCTAGTCGGTTCCATCTCCCTGCGGCGGGGGGAAGCGGCTTGAAAGTCTAAGTGAAGGAGCGAATGATCTGTCCATGACAAGGGTTTAATGTCTAGATCCCCTCTACCAAGATCATTCAGCCACTGACCAGAGATGAAAATCAAGTCCAGAGTGTGTCCCCCTGTGTGAGTGGGGCCTTGTACTAATTGGGTCAGGTCCATGGCCGTCATGGAAGCCATGAACTCCTGAGCCAACTCTGATGTCTCACCGACGGATGGCAGGTTGAAGTCCCCCATAACAGTAAGTCTGGGGGTATCAACCGCCACCCCGGCTATCACGTTGAGTAGCTCAGGCAGGGCCGCTGCCATGTGGCAGGGAGCCAGGTACATAGTCAGCAAACCCATCTGCACCTCACGATCCCACTTCACAAAAAGGGACTCACATCCGGCTATCTGAGGAACAGTGGCCTCCCTCGGACAAAGACTTTCTCTAATAATTTCTGCTACCCCCCCACCCCTCCCCTGAGCCCTCGGCTGATGAAATGCACGGAAGCCTGGAGGGCACATTTCAACAAGGGGAACCCCCCTCCTGGCCCAACCAGGTCTCCGTAATCCCAGCCAGGTCTGCACCCCCTTCCATAATAAGATCACAAATGAGGGGGGCTTTATTAATTACCGACCTGGCATTACATAACATCAGCCGAGGACCCAGGGCCTGAGACTCTGTGCAATCCAGGACACGAGTCACACTATGGGGGCCGGAGTGCGCAATCGCTTGAAGACAGCGCTTTCGCACCCCCAAAACCTGATATGGCCCCCTGCGTCCGCCATACCTGCCCCTCCCACTTATCACATTGATGGAACTGCCCTTCTTTTCGCCACCCGGCACCCCAGTTAGATTACCCTTCTCACCTCCTCCGCTGCGCCCAACCAACCCACCACCCCGCATAGTGGCAGTGGGGTGGTGGGGTGGTGGGATACTCAACAGTATCCTGCAAACCAGTTTTGATAGTTTTCGTAAAAGTTAAGGACTCAGAGGACCCACCAACAATTTTTGTCAAGCTTGTTGAATTGAAGAAACAAGATGCAGAGACAATATGTTCTGCAGTTTTTGAAAGTTTATATAAGGTTGGATTTACCCAGGACTACCTACAAAAAAATTTAATAGCGTTCTGCTCTGATTGTGCCACCGTTATGCTTGGGAGTGTTACGTGGAAATGCCCAACCCCAAGCTGGCAGGGCAAGGGTTAATTACTCCCACCCATCTGACCTTCCCCTTTGACCCCTCCTTACCTTGTCTCTGCCTACCATGTATATAAGATGTTGCCCAGGGGTCCAAAGGGTATTCCTGATGTTCACCTGTAACAGATAACATGATGTAAATAAATAGATACTGATCAAAGAAAACCACGTGTCTTGAATTATTGGGTTCGATCCTCAGAAACAATCCAACAAAATGGTAGCAGAGGATGGTTACCAACCCAATTAAAACAAGGCATGCAAAAGGCATACAAAACATCTGAAACAAAAAGAAGACCAAACACCCGAGCATACACAAGAAAGATGGCAACGCAAGTACCAACCGCAGGGGACCAGACAAGGGAGGAGAACGAGCCGAACTCCAGCCCAGGTACCCCAACAATGACCAAGAAAAACAACGAAAACAAAATCGAAAAGAAAAAAGAAAGCAGTTTAAAAAAGAAGTTGCTAGACCTCATCGAGGCCGCACCAACAAAACAAGAAATCATCGCGGAACTCTGAGCCCTAGTCAAGGACTGTGGAGCAGCGACCGATGCAGAGGACACAAAGCCAGACAACGATGAAGAAGAAATGGTAGGAAAAGAATACTTAAATTATTTACCTACCGAAGAAACCGAGGCTGAAACCGCATTCGCCTCATGGCAGCCATCTTGGGGAGTGCCGTCACCCAAGATGGCCGACCAGCCACCAATGAGGGACCGAGATTTGAATTTCTTGGTGGGAACCGAGGCCTGCTCGAATACTGCTGAAGAAAACTACAACTACAAAATAGAAAGAAATCCCAACTACGACCTAAGTGGGTGGGACAAAGAACAACCTAGATCACCTACTGATCTAGAAATAGACAAGGCCATGCGACTGTTACACGCGGCCTTCGGCAACAAAACGAAACAACCGGGCCCACATCCACATCTGCAGGCCACAACCAGAGAGACCAACGACAAGCTAAGGGCCCATAGGGAAAACTACTTCAACTATGAGGACATCACTAGCTGGGCACCGTACACGCAGCCACCCACCGGGGAACCCTACACGCGGCACCCGAGACCCGAACCGGAACCCAGAGGGACAGCGCCATACCTACCAATCCAGAGGATCGACCCAAGGCATCCGGAGCAGCCAACCGATGAGACTCCCAGGAGGAATCCAGGGCGATCCGCCTACGATGATCCGAGCTGACCGGACAGCCGCCCGACCTTCACAGAATCTTTGAGCTTCCCGATCGACTCCAGAGGCTTCCTGAGGATCCAAGCGGACACCCAGCCGGACTACAGCCGTCTGAGGCACCCGAATATTGAGCCATGGATCCATCCCGCTGGTTGGGGCCTTCACCCAGGAGCCACAGACAGGAGCTCCTTCTCCCTCAGCTGCCAGCAAAGAATGAGGTCCGAGCATGCGCAGTATCCACCTACAAAGGAAAAAACAGAAAAAATAGAGACAAGTCAGTACAGAGCAATACCAAGCATCCCCAAGCCATACTGTGAGTTCCCTCACATTAAAAACCATGGACAGCGACTGAATGTAAGTAATAATTCACATAATTCAATGACTTTACCAGCAGACTTTAAAAAACTTAGACTAGATGGGACAAACCTCCTTGAATGGAACCAACATTTACAGATAATCTTTATGAGGGAAGATATGCTGTTCTTAATTGATGACCCTCCTAGGAGACCATGGACTTTTGAAGTGGACTGTTTACACCATAAGGCTTATTATCTTTTAATTGCCAGTGTATCACCACGTATTTACCCTAGCCTTAGCAATCATTTAACAGTGTCAGAAATGGTACACAAAATATTCAGTTTGTTTTATAGCAAGAGTGCATCCACAACCACCAAAATATCAAGGGAATTCTATTCAGCCAAGCACAGAGCAGGCACATTAATGGGTGAACACATAATAAACCTCAACGCCACTAGGGCAGAACTCATGCAGAGAGGAGAAATGATATCAGACAAAAGCATGAAGAGCATAATAATCAATTCTTTGGACCCCAGCTGGGATAACTTTATAGTACAGTTAGATAGCCTCAGCTTAGAAAACCTTTCACTAGAAACACTCACCAATAGGCTGATAGCGGAGGACATTACACAACGTAAAGATCAAACAAATAATGACGGACAGGGGGTCAGAATTCTTATCCAGGGACTTCTCGAACTGGCTGAGGGAACGCGGGATATTACATTTTAAATCAAGCCCTTTTTCGGCTTTCCAAAATGGAGTCTCAGAGAGAAAAAAATGGCGTATTGCAGACTATGACCAGATGCGCACTAGAAGATGCGGGATTGGGTCAGTCATTCTGGGCAGAGGCACTAACATACACCAATTACACTTTAAATAGATTGTGGTCCAGTGTAGTGGGTAAAACTCCTTATGAGGTGGTGTATGGCAGGAAACCAAAATTAACCCACCTACACGTATTTGGGATTATGGCAGATGTTCATATACCCAAGCAGCTAAGGCGCAAGGGGGACAAAATCTCAAGGAGATTGATATTCATGGGATATGAGACTGGGACAAAGGGGTACCGATTCATAGATAAAAACAACAAATTCATCATATCCCGAACAGCAACATTTCATGAAAATGCCAACTGGACTAGAATACATCTCAATGAGATATTACACAGACAAGGAAACACACCAGAAGCAGAGAGCCAGGACAAAAGTGACTCTTTAAGCAGCAGGGAACACAAGAAAGGCAAACCTAGTCACCAGGAGGTAACCACCAAAGAATGGAAGGAAGGTCACCCCATCATAAGAGTAGACACACTCACAAAGAAGGAAGCCAGGTATATGCATGACACAGAAACACCACCCAGTAGGCCAGTCAGAGTCAATAGAAACAAGACACCAAAGAAACTAGATGACTACATACTGTCCATACACACCAACAGAATCACACCCAATTCATATGACGAGGTAATCAGACTGCCACCAGAGGAAAGGGCTAGATGGGAACAGGCCATGGAGAAGGAGATGGCCAGTTTAAGGGAATTGAATGTATATACTCCCGCCAAACCACCAGTTGACAAGGTACCTATAGGGACAAAATGGGTTTACAAGATGAAGGAACTAGAGAACAATGAAACACTATACAAGGCCAGGTTAGTAGCTCGGGGATTTGCCCAGAGGTATCCCAAAGACTACACAGACACGTACTCACCCACAGTCAGGGCTGAAAGTGTAAAGAGTGCCCTGGTGGTAGCATCCCTACTAGATCTAGATGTATTTCATTTTGATGTGCAAACTGCCTACCTCCACGCAGAGTTAGACAGAGAGATCTTCGTTAAAGCGCCTCCTGGGAGAAATACACAGCATGGGGACACATGGCTATTGAACAAAAGCCTGTACGGCCTGAAACAGTCAGGGAAGAGGTGGTATGAGTGTCTGGCAAAGGCACTCAGGGATATGGGCTTCACAGCCACCACTGCTGACCTCTGCTTCTTCACCAAAAGGGAAGGTACATCAATTGAATATATACTTGTTTATGTTGATGACATATTGTATTTTGGGCGACATAAGCATAAGTGTGATGAATTCGCAGAAAAACTAGGGCAACATTTCACACTTAAGACATTGGGGAAAGTGAACAAATACTTGGGGGTGCAAATAACCAAAACACAGAACGGGTTCAGAATCTCCCAGAGAGAGAAGACTCCTACACAAGTGTAACATGGGGGAGGCCAAACCATGTGAGACCCCCATGCAGGCCGACCTCTTAAAGCACATGTATGAAAAAAGTGAACCGTTCAAGGACAATACTCTGTACAGATCAGTCATAGGTTCACTTCTGTATATAGCCAATTGGACCAGACCGGACATTATGCTTGCAGTCAACTTATTATCGAGGCACGTCAGTGAACCAACCACCTACCACTGGGAGGGCGCAAAGAGAGTACTCAGATATCTAAAGCACAGCCCAGACACTTACCTGCGCTTGGAACCAGTGAACTCCAACGAACCTGTGCTGACATGTTATGCAGATGCTGACTGGGTCAGAGATACGAAAAGTAGAAAAAGCACCTCCGGATACATATTCCTTATCAACAACTGCCCAGTACATTGGTACACCGGGAAACAGAACCTAGTGGCCACATCCACAGCAGAAGCGGAATACATCTGTCTATCAAAGGCAGCCAACAACCTAACGTGGTTTGACGATCTACTAACCCACATATGGACTGAGCCGACCTACCCAATTATTGTACACGAAGACAACAAGGCGGCCATAGACATATCCATGGCAGATGCAGTGGGTCAAAGATCGAGACACATCGATATAAAGCATAAACACGTTAGGCAGTTAACCAACATCGGGTTTATCAAAGCTGTGCACTGCAAAACAGTTGAACAAATAGCGGACATTCTAACCAAGCCCTTACAGAATAGGCAGCACGCCTACCTTACCTCAAAAATGGGTGTACAGTTACAACACACAGATACAGATTCAAGGGTTAGGCATTTAGAGGGGGATTTGTTACGTGGAAATGCCCAACCCCAAGCTGTCAGGGCAAGGGTTAATTACTCCCACCCATCTGACCTTCCCCTTTGACCCCTCCTTACCTTGTCTCCGCCTACCATGTATATAAGATGTTGCCCAGGGGTCCAAAGGGTATTCCTGATGTTCACCTGTAACAGATAACATGATGTAAATAAATAGATACTGATCAAAGGAAACCACGTGTCTTGAATTATTGGGTTCGATCCTCGGAAACAATCCAACAGGGAGAAAATCTGGAGTGAGCACCAGAATAGCAAAAGAGTTTCCAAACATCATCATATGGCACTGCTTGAACCATTGCTTCCAACTTGCTTTAGATGATGCCATAAAGGAAATAAAGCAAGTAAATCATTTTAAAATATTTATTGATAAGATATGCTCCATTTTTCAGCAATCCAATAAGAACCGAATTGAACTTGATGAAATATCCAAAGAACTTGACATTAACATCATAAGGATTGGTAGAGTTTTTGGGCCAAGATGGGCTGCCTGTAGTTTAAGGGCAACCATAGCTGTGTGGCGTGCCTATCCAGTGCTACATCAATATTTTCACAGGTATGGCTGCCCGTCTGGAAAATAAATATTTCTTAAATGATTTGGCGTTGATGATCGATATTCTTGAGGAAATCTCACTTCTTTCAACTGCACTGCAAGCACGCAATACGGACATAATTGTCAGTGCGTTCTTGTATTTCCCAGCTGAGCTCTCATTTTTGGTCTAATAGGCTTACTGTAGTTTTGCCAAGTTTTGTTATCAGTATTAAGTGCGCAAGCGTGCATTCCTTTCTAGCCTCCATTATCCTTCTTCTTACTCCTTTGTTCTCCTGCCAAGAGGTGAGGCAGGAACGCTGGCAAGATGTAGCCAATTAATTAGACAGTAAGAGTTATCTTTATTTTTACTTTCCAATAAAATGAGTTTTCATAGAAATACTTCTTCGGGTTTTATTTTCTTAATGTATACTTTTGAGGAAAAGCCATGGTCCAAACCTTTAAACCAGGGTGCGATTATCCCAGAGCCAGGATGGGATCAATCAACTCCCTGACAATAATAAAGGCTGAAAAACTGGTGAGAAGATCAATAAAAGCGTTTGAACTGCTTACAAAGGGAAAGGGCCCATACGAAAGAAAAGTTGATGGACTAATTACTTCAGAATCCTTCAGAAATATAAACTTCACAGAAAATCATCGATTTGTTGGGCTTCATTGGGAAAGGAGGCGGTGGTTTTTTTTGCTGCCTGTGATCTGCTGCCTGCTTCTAATCTGCAGTTTATTCGTGAGCATGGTGCTCATGAGTAAACTGCAGATTACAGGAAGCTGGCAGATCGTTGGCTTACTCGCTCTGCTGCTTGCCTGGCAGAGCACACACTGGCAGCTACAGGTCGTCTCTCAGCCGTTGTGTGCAGGGAAAAACCTTGCAAAGTAAAGAAAAACTTCTGAGTGCGAGAAGTTAGTTGCCTCGCACTCCCTGCACACAATGGCTGAGAGACGACCCGGAGCTGCCACTCTCCGGTAAAATGTGTGTCTCGCAGTGGGGCGCAATTTGGGGTGGCAGGTGGGGCAGGGGATGCGGGGAGCTCAGCAAGCTTTGCAGCTGTGTGGCTAGAAAGGTTGCTGTGCCGGCTCCCTTCTCCATGCCGGCCAGCGCCTCCTGAAGCCGCCGGCGTTGCATGCAGCCGCTGTGCTGGGACTGATAGGGGCAGCAGCAGCCCTCTCCTGTCTTTCTCCAGCTGGGAGGGAAAAAAAGGAGGGGGACTTCACAAACAAAAGAGAATTCTCTCTTTTGGCACCAGAGCCAAAGCTAAAAGAAACTGGTGGGGAGAAAAAGAGGAACAGGGGAAGGGCAATTTTTTCATTGTTTTAACTCTGTAGCAACATCTTTCCCAGCTACTGCTTTCTCTGCTCAGCAGCAGAGCTTTTTTTTTTTAGGTTAGTCCCTATAGGGAAACAATAATAAAGATAGAATATAAAATATCGATATACTAGATTTAGTAAAAGCTTGTTATTCTGTAACCATTAAGTTCCTGTAACGTATATATTGTACCTTTGTATTTGTATCACATATATTATTCCTTTGTATTTATATCTCCTGTTACAAACATATTGTTATTAAGCCTCTGAAATGTATCTGGTATTTGTCAAACGTATGTCCCTGCCATTTGACCTGAACTCATATCAATCTATCTAAAAGCATGGTACGTATCTCAGTTGGAACTACAGCCATCAACAAAGGGATAATTTACACCTCAGCCCTAATTTATGTTTGATCTGGATAAGCTCCTGTCTTCCAGAGACAGGGGGCTAAATGGCCAATTAAGTAAACAAAGAAATGCTTAAGATAAGACTAATTGGGAAGTTTAGATTCCCTTGCAGGGCAACAAAGAATACACAAACATAAATTAGGGGGCCAGAGTTGGGGATTTAACTGGTGTTTTAAAGGTATAAAAAGAGGTTACATCTTCTCTGAAGGTGTGAGCCCTCCCATATACATATCTCTTTGTATGTGTTTGGAATGGTTTTACCCAGCCTTTTGTCTTTGATCAAAGATTAAATGTTGATTCTTATTCAAGCCTCCGTTTAAGTCTTTCTTTTTGGTTCACTGAGAGCGTATAGCCGGACCTTACATCCCTTTCTTCCTGGGAGAGAGAAGAGCAAGGGCAGGGAGAGAAAAAGAAGGCGGTGCGGGATGGTGGAGGGTGGGAGCTGGGGGCGTCTTAGTCCCGGCCAGTTGCTGCTTCCTTGGGTTCCCTCAACTTTTCAGTCCCAGAAAGCGGCTGAAAAATGCCCTCCTCCATGCACCATTTTCTGTCCTTGCCTCCTTCCCATTTTTATTTGGTTTTCCCTCCCACCCTGAAAGGAGTTTCAAACAAAAAGAAGTGGGGGGGGGGGGAAAGGATCCGGGAGTGGGAAGGGATTGGGAAGAATGAGAATGAGGAGGGCTTCCCAGCTCAGGGACGGCTCGGAGTCCGGAATTCAGAGTGCGCCTTTCCCCTTTTCTCTTGCTGCACTTTTATTTCCAAAGCCCCCCCTCCAGTCCACTCTCTTTCCCTAAAAACAGAGCTCTTGGTCCAAAGCGGGTGGTGTGTAACAAAAGCAAGATTTAAAGGAAACAAAGTTAAGCTAGTTTGTAAGGAAAACAAGTACTGTCTAGGTTCAGTGCAAGCCATTCTAGTATTCCAAACTAATGAGTCTTAATGTCTGGTTAAAATGGGTAGTACTTCCATTTAAAGAAGAAAAGCATAGCTCAGACTATTGCTATGACTTTTTGCTCCTATATTCTGTTGTTTAGGTATACATTTTGTTAATGTAGAAATTTTACTTACAGCCTATTAAACAACGGAGCTAGCTGTCTGCCTGCAATCATGTGTATCTATTAGGAGTAAATCCCACTGAAATAGAGTAGCCTTACTGCCAAGTAAACATGCATAGGCTTTACGTAGTTGAGAGATAGGGTATTGATTAGTATCAGGTGTATTATAGAGAGAAATGAGAACTTCTGTAACAACAGATACTTTGTGCCCAGACCAGGTGTGTGTGTGAGTGAGAGAGAGAGAGACAGAAAGAAAGAAAGAAAGAAAGAAAGAAAGAAAGAAGAGATAGAAGAGAAGAAAGAGGAAGGAAGGGAGAGAGAGAGAAAAAAAACCCTCTGTGCTATTATTTTTAATTGTTCCATTATTTATCATGTGTTAATATTTTACACTGTCCCTACACCTAGAGTGATTTTACTGCCTTTCTTTTGCCCAGGGCTACCACATATTTTTCAGGGATTTACATGCATTCAATGTCTATAGTCCAGAGCATAAATATGTGTGTGTTTATTTTGTACATCAGGTTGCATAAATGATAAGTCTATCTTAATATGCTATTCCTGGTATGTGATGTTTTGTATACATACAAAGAAGCGCTCTTGTGATCTTTGACTTTTAGGCTTGCTGTCAAACATCAGCCATAATACTAATGACTGTTTTGAACAATATGCAGGTTGTATTACACGAATGGCTATTTTATATGTGAAATTATGACTGAAATATTTCTGCACCTATATTGGTTCTCACTGTCAAGAAGTTTCTCCTTAGTTTTAGGTTGCTTCTCTCTTTGTTCAGTTTCCATCCATTGCTTCTTGTTTTGCCTTCTGGTGCTTTGGAAAATACATTGCCTATACATTCTTTCTGGCAGCCCCTTAAAAACCTGTTGCCTATCACACTCTTGGGCAAAGCATGTGAGCCATTTCCTCCTTTCAGTGGTCCATGAAAGTACAGCTATAGTATGTAGATAATAAAGTTGAAAAAAGGTGAACAACATTTTTACAGAACTATAGATACGTTGAGGCTGGGTGTGACAAGGAATGGCTGGGAAGGGAGGGGCGAGGCACCCCTTGACGTGAGTGACATTGAATTGGCCACGCCCACCCAGTCACATGACCATCAAGCCACACCCACAAAAGAAGTCATGCCCACAGAACTGGTAGTAAAAAATTTTAGAACCCACCCCTGGTTACCGGGCTACCTCTTCCAAAATGGGACCCTATTCCTGCAGTGGAAAAGTGGTTCAGAGAACACCATCACTCAGCCAATGATCCGCACATCAAGTTCCAGAAAAGTGGAAGTGAGGAGAGTGCCACTGAAATAGCTATGTGGAAACATCTTATAGCTAAAGACGACTAACAGTTTTATGTAAGTATTTGTGTACCTCTTTTATTGTTTTTTAATTGTTTTGTGTACTTCTTTTATTCTTATTTACGTATTAAATGGTTAAATTTGTATATCATGGTATAACTTCTTTTTGTAATTCTTATTTAAGTATTAATTGCATGAAATAATTGGCATATTTTCTTTTTGTAGGTCATAAGGGCAAAGAAGTGATGTTGACATGTCCACGCCCACCCGGTCACCTGACCACCAAGCCACGCCCACCAAATAAGCCATGCCCACAGAACTGGTAGGGAAAATTTTTAGATTTCACTCCTGCTTCAGGAGGTTGTATGATATTATCCAGTAATCAACTGTGGATTTTCTTCCTGCTCCCCAATAAGTATATTCTGCTGGGTAGTCTCCCCATGTGGAACCATTAAGGATACAAAGGTCCAAACATACAGTCATCTGTCTTACACACAAACCTGCCCGATTTGCTTTAGGTTCTTTAAATTGTCTAGAATGCAGGGGTTCTCCTGGTACATTCTCATCATAATGGATCTTAAATTGATTAAATAATGCTTGATCGTTTGGGCCCATCCAAGCGTTTAAGTCCCCCTATAATTATTGCTGCTGTGGGGTATTTGAGCAGCCAAGGTTAAAATCTTCTACACCGTCCCAAATCTTGTTGATCAAATTATTCTTATTAAGTGGAGGAATATAGATATTTAAAAGCAAAATCTCCACCTGTTTAATTAAAAGTAAGGTAATTACTATCCACCTTACTATCCCACCCACCTTAGACAGCCGGGATAGAGTTAGCCCAATAACCATCTAACTGTATCTCTGCGGAGGTCCAGGTTTCCTGTAAGAAGAGGATGTAAAATTGTTATATATAGTCAAAAAAGAGTTGGTCTTTTGATGGAACAGTCCAACCCGCTATATTCCAGGTTATAAGGGAAAGAGGGTCATCTTTTGCAGCTCATCAGGAAATTTGATTTATACAAAGGGAAGTTGTAGAGTTGTTGCAATGGATTGAGGTGTCGTCACACACGAAATTGGCCTTCTCTAAAAGAGGAGGAGTCCCATCTAAATCCTGTGTAGACTCCTGAGGAACTTGTTCAGAGTAAGAGGTTTTAGCACCAACTAACAGAACTTGCCATTCCGGTGCCTCTACTCTAGGTGTAGGGCAAGGAGTTATTAGGTCATGCTTCATTTGACTTTGAGATGATGGCACTGACGTGGGTCCTCTCGCGATCTCTTGGTTTGGTGCTGAAGGTATCTGTCAGTCTCCGCCTTTATATTACTTGCTTGCTCAGCTGCCATTGTAATGGGGAGGGGGAGCTGTCTGGATATTTGGGAGGGAGGAAGTGAGCTGGTGGAGTAAATTGGAGAAAGTTTTCCTCAGCGTTTCTCTGCAGCTGGGAGGCATGCTGATAACCAGTCAAGGTCAACTGTCCTGGCATACCAGAAGGATGGAGCCATCAGAAGCTGCATTCCACATGACCCCTTGGGAGGATGTGGATTGGATAATCCTGACTGGACCATTGGGGGGGGAGGGTTTTAAGGATGCTTTCTATATGTGATTTTCGTGCCTATTGCCACAGACCTTGCTTTTCTTTGGTTGCATTCAGTTCATACTCAGTAAAAGTACCTTTCTCTATGAAAATGGGAGTTGGGGTTTTTCTTTCTTGAGTACTGAAAGGAGGCATACCTGACAGTATCATAGGATATTCACATAAGGATGATAGCATCTCCATCTCTACTGGGACCTCTACAGGTGAAACTCGAAAAATTAGAATATTGTGCAAAAGTTCATTTATTTCAGTAATGCAACTTAAAAAGTGAAACTAATATATGAGATAGACTCATTACATACAAAGCGAGATAGTTCAAGCCTTGATTTGTCATAATTTTGATGATTATGGTTTACAGATCATGAAAACCCCAAATTCACAATCTCAGAAAATTAGAATATTACATGAAATCAATAAAACAAGGATTGTACATAGAACAATATCGGACCTCTGAAAAGTATAAGCATGCATATGTACTCAGTACTTGGTTTGGGCCCCTTTTGCATCAATTACTGCCTCAATGCGGCATGGCATGGATGCTATCAGCCTGTGGCACTGCTGAGGTGTTATGGAAGACCAGGATGCTTCAATAGCGGCCTTCAGCTCTTCTGCATTGTTCGGTCTCATGTTTCTCATCTTTCTCTTGGCAATGCCCCATAGATTCTCTATGGGGTTCAAGTCAGGCGAGTTTGCTGGCCAATCAAGCACAGTAATCCCATGGTCATTGAACCAGGTTTTGGTACTTTTGGCAGTGTGGTCAGGTGCCAAGTCCTGCTGGAAAATGAAGTCAGCATCCCCATAAAGCTCGTCTGCGGAAGGAAGCATGAAGTGCTCCAAAATCTCCTGGTAGACGGCTGTAATGAAGCACAGTGGACCAACACCAGCAGATGACATGGCTCCTCAAATCAACACAGACTGTGGAAACTTTGCACTGGACTTCAAGCATCTTGCAGTGTGTGCCTCTCCATTCTTCCTCCAGACTCTGGGTCCTTGGTTTCCAAATGAGATGCAAAAGTTGCTCTCATCAGAAAAGAGGACTTTGGACCACTGAGCAACAGACCAGTTCTTTTTGTCTTTAGCCCAGGTAAGACGCTTCTGACATTGTTTGTTGTTCAGGAGCAGCTTGACAAGAGGAATACGACATTTGAAGCCCATGTCCAGGATCCGTCTGTGTGTGGTGGCTCTTGATGCACTGATTCCAGCCTCAGTCCACTCCTTGTGAAAGTCCCCAACACTTTTGAATGGCCTTTTCCTGACAATCCTCTCCAGGCTGTGGTCATCCCTGCTGCTTGTGCACCTTTTTCTTCCACACTTTTCCCTTCCACATAACTTTCTATTAATGTGCTTTGATACAGCACTTTGGGAACATCCAACTTCTTTTGCAATTACCTTTTGAGGCTTTCCCTCCTTATGGAGGGTGTCAATGATGGTTTTCTGCACAACTGTCAGGTCAGCAGTCTTTCCCATGATTGTGATTCCTATTGAACCAGACTGAGAGACCATTTAAAGGCTCAGGAACCCTTTGCAGGTGTTATGGCTTAATTAGCTGATTAGAGTGGGACACTTTGAGCCTAGAATATTGAACCTTTTCACAATATTCTAATTTTCTGAGATTGTGAATTTGGGGTTTTCATGAGCTGTAAACCATAATCATCAAAATTATGACAAATCAAGGCTTGAACTATCTCGCTTTGCATGTAATGAATCTATCTCATATATTAGTTTCACCTTTTAAGTTGCATTACTGAAATAAATGAACTTTTGCACGATATTCTAATTTTTCGAGTTTCACCTGTAATGGCCCCTGTGGATCTTGGCTTCTGTTTTCCATGATCTCATATTCATGCAATCTCTTGCCCTCTGGGGGAGAAGTAAGAGGCTCATTTATTGGGGAGACCAGATCTATAAGCAGCTCAGCTGTGTCAATTGTGACCAACCAGGATTTCTTTAAATCTTCTAACATGAACAGTGTGTTGTCTTGTTCTTTCCTTGGGAGAGTGCCAAAAGCATTAATGAGGCCAGTTTCTGTGCTATTAAGTACATCTTCACTGAACAAGACTGGCTGACTCCCCCTTTCTTTCGCTCCCTTTCCCAAGGTTGAAAATGAGGAAGAGACAGCAACCTTGGGAGCTCTCATGTTAACAAGGGTTTAACCATTTCCTCACAGAAGACTTTGATGGGAAAGATTTGAAAGGAGGCTAAATGTGCCTTCATCTTAAATAGCATCAGTGGTATGGTGGGCTGTTTGAAAGACAGGAGTATCTGCTTCCAATTTGGGGCCTCAGGAAGCCACTCTGCAGCACCGAGATCAATCTGCCCCCAGTGGCAGTGAAGAAGCTGGCTTAGGGAATTTAGTATAGCACTCTTGGTATTCCAACATCCATAATTAAGTCTATTCATCTGGTTTCTAAGAGCAATCTGTTGTGTTTGTAGTGAGTTATGTGATTGATGTAATTGGAGGGGAGATGCTTTACTGGCTTCCAGTGAAACTTCTCTATTAATACATCCCCCTCCTATTGCCTTGTCTGAAGAAGGTCTGTTTTTCTGAGTGGGCTGCCTCTTTTTAGCAAGTTCTTTAACTGTTTCCCTGGCTCTTTGCTCTTTTTCCTCTTCCTTATCCTGAGTATGGGATTTAACCAAGTCTGCTGTAAGGACTTTAGCGGGGGTGCATGGAGCCCGATATTGTGCTTGAAGAAAAACAGCTATATCTTCTCTGAAAAATATTAGGTAAATAAAAAAGGATCCAATGGGAGTACTAAAAGTTGATAAAATAAAACCAAGAGGCGCTACTGCAAACACGCTCCGGCAGCCCTCCCCCCCCAGTAAGGACTTTACTCTGCTCATCAACATAAGCATAACAGCTATAGTTGACAAGAGCACAAACACTTTGACTTGCCAACAAAAAGTCCAAAGCCATGCAATTCTGGATGGCTATTTGTGAAATGGAGATAACTTCCACCTGCAACCGACTAAGAGCATCCATTGTAGCATTTGCATAAAGTTCTTTACTATTATTTTTTATTTCTTTATAATATATAATACAAAAATAAAAAAGAAAATAAGTGTTTTTTATCAGGGCAACCTGGTCTACCCAAATATGGGACAGAGCATACTGCTTCCACTTTCGCCTTTCAGCCCCAATCCAGGAGCCTTCACAGGCAGTCACTTTTGCGACAAACTATTTTTGTGTTAAATTTATATTTACTATATTTAATATATTAAATGTATATTTATGTAAGCAGCCCGGGTTTGAATCCCAGAAGGGTATGCCTAGCTAAATAGCTTGAAATAGATCTATACCAGTCTCCGTTTATTTCTTTGTCGGTAAATATAAATTTAGCACAAAAGAAAATAGTCGGAAATTAGGGGAGGAAAAAGGGAGGGGAAAAGTGTGGGGCAAGGGGGAAAAAGAAAGAAAAGGCATTGACTTCTGACTCCCTTTGGTGCAGTAGAATAAGATAATAACATCAAACCTCAACTTTTTACTTTTACATAATAGCATTTGCATAAATTTCAAGAGATGCTGAGATATTAAGGAAGGCAAATTCTAATTCAGCCATACTTAGGGAAGGCAAAAACCAACAGAGAGTGCAAAGGAGATTGCCATTCCTTTAAAGCAGGGGAGTCAAACTTGTGGCCTGCAGGCCAGATGCATCACGTGCTGGCCACACCTACCCCCATTTTAGTGAAGGGGGAAAAAGTTGCGATACATCACATGACAACAACGTAACACGACAAGTTTGACACCCATGCTTTAAAGGATCAAGCATGGATTGGGGAAGTCAAAAAGGACGGTTGTGGTTGTGATGCTATCCAGAAAGGTGGGATGAGGGCTGTATACTTACAGCAGGGATCAGGGCCCTGAAAGTACATACTCCATACCATGAAGGGGAAAAACTTTTATATGCAGTATTTCTGCAAAGCCAAAACCATCCAAACTGTGGGATCATCCTGGGTTTCAAGGTGGCAGGGTCCTCATACTGTATGCCCAGACACAATTAGTGATGTTGGCTGCAAATGAGGCATTTGAGGGGGTGATCTAAAAAGACAGTATGTGTTCCCTTGGTCCAAAAACTTTGTAAAAGTCCATGTATTTATGAGTTTGTCCTCCACTATGGCAGCAGAAGAACTATAGATCTCAAAACAGGGTTAGTGTCATCTAGTCCCAAAGAGACGTCAATTAGAGGAATACCCTCCATGGGGTGAGCAGGCAGATGTGTGCAAATCCAACAGTCTTTTTAGTGGCTATATGAGAGGACATATTTATAACAAAATTGTCTTGTCAACTGAGCTGATTGTCATGATATAAAAATCAAGGGGTCAAATGGATTCTCAGGAAAAACCTTCTCATCCATTTTGGCTATAACTTCCATCAACTGCTTCCCTGTTCTAGAGGAAAGTGCTATACAGTGAAGTTGCACATTTGCATCTGTGGCAACAATCTCTTGTTGAGAGCAGCCTGGGCATGGTCTCTAATAAGACCACAGGACGGTTTTAGATTCTGGGTATCCACAAATGATGGCTTGTTCATTGTGACATATCTGAGGGCAAACACAGATAGGCCACTGTAATGAGGTAGGCTTGTTGGTTGCTGGAGGCACTGGGCAAAAGTTAAAAAATCAACACCCACCCTCCCAAGCCAAATACTAATAAACTGCAATCTCACCATTAGTTAAATTTCTGTTTTCCACAGCCTTGAGAGAGCTAAAGGCAGTTTCACTTTTAGCAATGAAACTCTTCACTTAGGTGTTTATCAAGTTAATCACCTTCCACCATTGGGGATATCTTCTTCCATGGAGAACTATTATCCCTGATGGGTGGTTAAGGTGTTTGTCAAGAACTACAACTCCATAGTTGCATAACACAGGTGGCCTTTCCTCTCCTTCTGCATTAAAATTCCTTAACCATATGGAAGGTAGAAAAGGATCTGATATTGGGGTAAGGGAAGGATAAGGCTCAATGACACTGCCCATTCGTTTAGTTTACTTTATTGTCATTGCACCTCGTACAACGAAATTAAATTCACCTGACATTTAAATAAAAACTTTTAAGTTTCCCACAGGTTCAATTGTCCATTGTTCTGGGACACCCTCTCCTGGTGGAATGTCTTTTTTTGCTGCCTGCTTTACTCTAGTATAGTGGATCTATGGCTTGACTCCTGTTAGTTTCAAGGATGTGTGAGTTGTCAGCAACACCTGGAATGGCCCCTTCCCCTTTGGTTGCAAAGCCTCATCCTTCTAGGACCTCAGGTAGACCCAATCTCTTGGTTCAGTGTTGTGGACTAGAGGATCTAGTGGCAGATGTTGGTGAACCTGCGTGTACCTATGAAGAGAAGACAAGACAGCAGACAGGCAAACCATATACTGTTTAAGCATTTGATTTTTTACAACAGACATTTCAGTACCTTGTGCCACTAGTGAAGCCACTAGGTGTGATGGACTTACCAGGATGCACCTCCAGTCTCCTCTTCAGATTTTAGTTTGGAGGAGGAGGATGAGCCAGTCCCTGGTGTCAGCACTCCAAGTTACATCTGTTCCAGTGCTGACATGAAAAAAAAAAAAGAGAGAGAGAAGAAGCAGTTTGACTTTTTACACATTTACTTACCCGGCAGATAATATCACCTAGGAGATGGAATGGGAGGGGGACATTCCTGTGAGGTGAAGTAGTGAGAGTGACTTGGAAGATGGCCAATGAGACGCTAGAATTGGGGAATGGAAAGGGAAGGGTTTGGGGGTCAGCAGGTCAGTACTGGCACCGACAGAGTTGGGACCAGACAGGTTGTTCTAAATAAAAGAAATATTTCATCAAAGACTATTTGTTTGGAAATGCGATTTATTTAAGACAACGTCAAAACCTGACACCTGGCACCTCTGGGGGAGACAAGGCAGTGAGTCCAGGGGCTGTTGGAGAGGCGGATCAGGAAGCAGCGAGCTCCAACTCGACGGAGCAACTGCAGCTGGGATGACCAGATGGGCAGCCAGCTGAGCTCGGGCAGAGGGCTTCACAGCTGCGGCAAGATAGCCTTGAGGCTCCAGGCGGGAAGTGAGCGCAGCTGCCAGTGGCCAGTGCGGATGATGATGAGGAGATGCCCCCTCCTCCTGATAAAAGGGTGTGCAGGGCCAAGAGGTGACAGGAACAATGCCTGTCAGCCAGGCTACTCATGAGGCAGCAACCTCGCCCGTTGTGAGGGGTTGCATCGGTGCTAACTATTTAAACCTGCACAAAGAGAAGGATGTTACTGGAATGTGTCTGGTTGTCTTGCTTTGTGATGTATGTGTGCCTTGCTGCGAGAGGGATCTTGGAGTCCTAGTGGGCAATCACTTAAACATGAGCCAGCAGTGTGCAGCAGCAGCCAAAAAAGCTAATACAATCCTTGCTTGTAAAAACAGAGGTATAGAATCAAAATCATGTGAAGTATTAGTACCACTTTACAAAGCCTTAGTAAGACCACACTTACTGTAACCAGTTATGGTCACCACAATATAAAAAAGATGTTGAGACTTTGGAAAAAGTGCAGAGAAGAGCAACAAAAATGATTAGGGGCCTGGAGGCTAAAACATATGAAGAACTGTTACAGGAATTTGGTATGTCTAGTCTAATGAAAAGAAGAACCGGGGTGACACGATAGCACTATTCCAATATTTGAGGGGCTCCTACAAAGATGAGCGGGCCAAACTACCCTGTTTCCCCCAAAATAAGACATCCCCTGATAATAAGCCCAATCGGGCTTTTGAGTGCATGGCAATAAGGCCAAGCACTTATTTCAGGGTTCAAGAAAATATAAGACAGGGTCTTATTTTCCGGGAAACACGGTATTTTCCATAGCACCAAAAGACAAGACAAGAAAAATGGATGGAAACTGGAAATGGATGAGTCTCCGGAGAAGGGCGGCATATAAATCAAATAATAATTAAAAAAACTAACCAAGGAGAGAAGCAACTTAGAACTAAGGAGAAATTTCCTAATGGTGACAGCAATCAATCAATGGAATAGCCTACCTTCAGAATTTGTGAATGTTCCATCACTGGAGGCTTTAAAAAAGAGACTGGACAACCATTTGTCTGAAATGGTATAGGCTCTCCTGTTTGAACAGTGGGTTGGACTAGAAGACCTCTGAGGTCCCTTCCAACTCTATTATTTTATGTCCTATGTTCTATATGTTCCTGCCTTGTTGTGTTTCTTGCCTTAGACTCATGATTTGGACCTCTGGTTTGTGCCTTGACCTCATGCCTTGCCCCATGGACTAATTCAAGCCTTTGGGACTCTTGTCTTGTCTAGAGCCTCTGATGGGATTCACAGGGGTTGCATGGGCTTTTGTTATTCAAGAGCTGCTGGGGACTGTATACTTGGGCTCAGGCAACTCAATAAAGACCTTTTAACCTACTGCTGTGTGTGCGTGTGTGAGCGGGGCAGCACAGTTTGTTCCAGCTACACATTCCCATAGCAAAAGCCCACACCTTGAGAATATGGAGCAGTTGTTGGCAAACAACGCTCAGCTGGCCCAGCAAGTGGCCCTGCTCTCTTCTCAGTTGGCCCAGATGTAAACAGCAGGACCAACATGTAAGTTCCCAGTGTCCATGCCAGATAAATTTGATGGGACTTTAGAGCAATTTCCTGTGTTTTGGGGACAGTGCCAGTTCTTTATTAGTTTATGGCCAGATGACTTCCAGATGGACTGGGAGAAGGAGACGTTTATCATCAGCCTCTTGACTGGCCCCACAGCCCAGTGGGCAACCCCACTTCTCACAAAGCCGAGCCTGCTCCTGGATGACTCTGCAGAGTTTTGTACCCAACTGAAGGCCATGTTTGAGGACCCATTGAAGGCTCAGAGGGCGAACCCACCATTACGGGAATTGAAGCAGTTGCGGACTACATCAGTTATTTCCGATTGATCAGCCAGGACTTGCGTTGGAATGAGGAGGCCCTCATGGACCAGTTTCAGGAGGGCCTGTCCTTGGAGTTACTGGATGATGAAAAGGGATGGATCTTACCAAATAACTCTAGACACAAGATGATTCTTCAATCAATCCTTTTATTTAGGCCTTAGTTAAGTTTAGGCCCATTCAGCGTCTCAGGTACTGACCTCTTGACCTTCCTTTACAGGTACACATCTGGAACAACTGTGCTCCACATGGAGGAGAACCCTTTATACCCGGGGGGAGGGGCCAGAAGGTAAGGAGTGGTCAGGGGGCTGATGGGATATGTGGTAGGTGGGTTAACCCATACATGACTGTGGCCCAGTTGTTCCAATGAAGATAGGCATTTACCTTGACAGATGAGCTGGCTAGGACAGATTGCTCCAGTACCCTGCAGGCTGTTATGCACCTGTGCCTCCACATTGATGAGTGGATCCAGCAACGAAGGGCATGGAGACAGGGAGCAGAATCACCTCTGCTGGCAAAGATCTGTGAGAAGCCCCAACTACCTGAGAAACCCATGCAAGTGGGTGGGGCCAGTCCACGTCTCACTGCCACTGGGAGGGATGATGTCTCTATTGTGTGGGCTCTGGAATTTGGCTGTTAAATGCCTTGTCAAGAAAAGCTCGGTGGCGTCAGGAAACCCCATGAGCCTGGCCTAGAAGGCTTGTGAGGTTGGGTAACCATGATAGTGGGCCTGGCACAGCAACTGCGAGTCACGCCAACTTGGCATTTGGCATTGGCTGTGATCTTAACTCTGCCTGGTGGGGCAGAGGTACAGATGCATGTCATGGTGGACTCAGGGGCAACTGTGAACTTTATGGACATAGCATTTACCACTAAATGGGGAATCCCACAGCATGAGGTTGCCCCTGCTATCCTGGTAGAGACCATCGACAGTTGACCCTTCCAGTCGGGTCCAGTGGCAGCAGCCACCACTTTGCTCCAGATGCGTATGGACAATCACATGGAGTGGTTGGAGTTTTACCTGGTGTCCGCTCCTCATTTCCCTATTGTGCTGGGGCTGGAATGGCTCCAAGCGCATGACCCGCGGATCGTGTGGTCAGAAGGGGTTATTCATCTGGACAGTCCTAAATGCCATTCCCATTTGCTGCAGTTGTGTGCAGCCAAGGGGCCTGCTGCCCCATCTTTGGACCTCCGACCTGAAATTCTGAATTACACCGAAATGTTTGGGGAGAAGGAAGCAGAGCAACTTCCCCCACATCGACCGCATGATTGTCCCATCAACTTGATACCCAACACCAAGCTGCCAGTGGGATGGATTTACTCCTTGTCAGAATCCGAACTTGAGGCTTTCAAGGACTTCATTAAAAAGAATTTACAGAAGGGGTTCATCCGCCTGTTGATATCCCCCTTGGCGGCTCCCGTCTTCTTCACTCACACTGTTTGCAGTGTTGTGACCTAGGCTTCCTGAGTCATTAAAACACACGAGTAGTCCCAAAAACCTCTTTTATTGCAACAGCTGTGAATTACGTTCATTCACAGCTGAGTCCCAATTAGTTGCAAAAAATCCTTCGGGAGAAGTCCTTCGGGATAATCACCCACCTTTATCTCCCTTGACACGCTGCCAAAGACTTACTTGGCAAAGCCACACGGAGTCCAGAATCAAACAGAGATGCCGACTGGGAACAGAATTAACAATGTTGCTTTCCTGCAAAGGGCCCACGTGCCTTTGCTCCTCTTTTAAGCCTTATGGGAGGGGCCAATCATCTCCAGGCCTTACTCCCGAGTTGTCCCTTTAGTTTTAACTGTTCTTGCCTTCAGGCAGCTCTGCGCATGCGCGCACTAGGAACAGGCTCCTCCTGTTCCTCTGCCTCTCTGATGTCCGACTCTGGAGGCTCAGAGTCTGCACATAACTCCTAGATGGCCCTGGCCCCATCTCTGCTTCCGACGCAGAGCCCTCGACCGAGCCTTCCCCAGACTCCAGGACTGGCCCATATTCCTCCCCTGCCTCCTCACTGTCTGACTCCGCTGCCAGCTCTGCAGGCTGCTGGCAGACCACAACATGCAGGCTGTTTAGTGGAAGAAAGACTGGGGCCGCTTTCTGCCTTTGTTAACAGATCTATCTGTTTAACAGCTTTGCCCATCATGAGGGGCTGTACCGGAATTAACTATTTAAGCCTGCCCAATGAGGATGTTGCTGGAACAACATGTCCAGTTGCCTTGCTTCATGTTCTTGCCTTGTCATGTTTCTTGCCTTGGACTCGTGATTTGGACCTTTAGTTTGTGCCTTCACCTTGTGCCTTCCCCATGGAATAGTTCAAGCCTTTGGGACTCTTGGCTTGTTGAGCACCTTTGTTCTGGCTTCTGCCTAGCTTCAGGGATTGAGACTGCTCCTCTTGTCGGCTCCTTAGAGCCTCCGGTGGGACTCCGAGTGGGTGCATGGGCTTTTGTTATTCAAGAACTGCTGGGGCCTGTATAATTGGGCTCATGAGAGCTCAATAAAGAACTTTTAACCTACTGCTGTGTGTGCATGTGTGTGCATGTGTGAGCGGGGCAGCACACTAGGTAGCATTTTCCATATAGAATCTCAAAAGGGCTAATTCCAAATTTACCCCTGGGTGATATCCTCAATCTCATCAGGGCTAGTGGTAGAGCCTGTGGCCATTTTCATTGGGCCTCCTGACATAATTTGGATAGGTAGTGCTTAAGGGTTTGGTTAATTTGTTGAACTTGTCCACTGCTCTGGGGTCTCCAGCAGTGGTGAAATCTAATTTTTTTTGTCACTGGTTCTGTGGGTGTGGCTTGGTGGGCGTGACTTGGTGGTGGTCATGTGACTGGGTGGGCCAACCTTTTTTTTTTTACTTTTTAAAGCATTTTTAACTAGTAAAAAATGCTTTAAAAAGTAAAAAAAGGTTCCGATGATCAGCACCTGACCAGCCTGACCCCCCTTGTCAAGCCAGATCCAACACCTCCTAGCCCCAAAGATTGCAAGCCTTAATACCTCGGCCACCCAGTTCGGGAGATGTGCGGGGGGGAGAGAAACAAAGCACTTGGCCTGCTCCCCCTTTTCACTCACCCCGAGCTTACTGCTGCAGATTTTCACGCCTTGCTTCACACGCCCAGGATTGTCGCCCTTGTCTTCTTCTTCCTCCTCCTCTCCAAGTGGAAAAATGCCTGGAGCAAGTGCAAAAAGAAGCGCTTGCTTGCTCCCGGCGTTTTTCCATTTGTAAGGAAGCTTTCGTACCTGTGAAGGCAAGTCTGGCTTCCTGCGCCACTTGCTAAAAACCTCACCAGTACCACTGTGCACATGGCTTGTGCGTGTGTGTGTCTTTGCTCCTGGTGCGATGGATGGATGGATGGATAGATAGATAGATATGATAGATAGATGATACATAGATAGATAGATAGATAGATAGATAGATAGATAGATAGATGATAG
>WNWU01011235.1:0-16205 GCA_012654045.1 Ptyas mucosa | reverse complement strand
CAAGCAAGCAAGCAAGCAAGCAAGCAAGCAAGCAAACAACAAACAAACAAAATACACAATGTATGGTATCATTAAAATGCCAGTGCCTAAGTATCTAAACATAGCCAGTCAATCAGTACTGGATCAGTGGTGGGATTCAAATTTTTTTACTACTGGTTCTGTGGGCATGGCTTGGTGGGCGTGGCCTAGCTTGGTGGGCATGCCTTGTTGGGTGTGGCAGGGGAAGGATACTGCAAAATCCCCATTTCCTCCCGATCAGCTGGGACTCAGGAGGCAGAGAATAGATGAGGGCGGGCCCAGTCAGAAGTGGCATTTACCGGTTCTCCGAACTACTCAAAATTTCCACTACTGATTCTCCAGAACTGGTCAGAACCTGCTGAATACCACCTCTGTACTGGATTCCTTCTCACTGTCCTTCCTCTCAAGGCTTATTTAACTGACTTAATTCCCAGCTATTGTGCATTCAGTAGTGTTTAGGAGATTTTGTTTGGGGAATGTATTTTGTCCTAAACTGGGAGGTGGGAGTAGAAAACAGCCTTAGAAGAAAGGCTTAAAAAATACCCACAAATACAAAAACATCTCTGATGCATCTCTAGTAAGCAGGAGATTATCAGGGCCAGTACACCCACCGACCCACCCAATTAATTGGAAAAAATAATTTCCCCCAAATTAGCAAGCAAACTTTTTAAGGTGCCTTTTTAAAAAGGGGGGGGGAGGGGGAGTTTTATTTTAAACTCAGAAGGAGATTGATTTCAAAAGCAGGGAATGGGCGGAGTGGGTCTGCCTCTCTTTTTCTTTCCATCTAAACATAATTACCTCACTACACTAAATCAAAAGTGTAACTAAACCTCCCCCCAAAAATCTATTCTAAAACGGGAATCAAGGCTCTGACAGTTGCCTCAGATGCATGTAGGCAAATAGTTACTCCAAGTCACCAACAGTCCAGCAGAAGCACCTGTCCAGTGGGGAATCCAGTTGATTGCTCACCATGCCATCTGCTTCTTAAATACCTGTTGTTTTGCTCCAAAATGCCACCAAACTAAGCCAGTAGTACTAGGGACATAACTGGTCTGTTTTGGCTGTTTTGGCTTAGGCAGAAGATTTCCAGACATAACATCCCGATCTTTTGTTATGGGAGCAAGACAGCTTCCAGTAACAGCACCTAAAATGGCATGGAACACCTCAAACAATTTCTACCCAAAGTAAATCCAAGCCAAAAGAACTGGAACATTCACATTTTGTATTACGTACAAGCTGCTCAAAACAGCTGTCCCATGAATGAGATGGTTGTGTTAGATCTATTTTGCCCAGCTCTGCATCTACAGTCCAGACTAAAGAAAGCAACTGTTTTAAAACTGAGTGTTTTGGTATTGATTATGGTCTTGCCAAATTTTACAGGAGATTTATTTCAAAATAAATCAGCATTACATGAATCAGATCCATTAATCTTGTCTCTTAAAGAAAGATTAAGCAGTTAATAGGTTTTATTTGAAGAAAACAAAATTGGTCTGTGATATCAGGAGCAATGCGCCTATTTTTTTTCCAGATGGAAATAAGGCAATCAAATAGATTTTCTGAATCCTTTCTCTCCTTTCGAACATAACTAACACATTTTCTGAAAGACATCAGTCCTAGTTGAAAGCTAGTTATGTTTATGCAGCAGGTTGCTAAATATATTTACAGTCCTTTCCAGAAGTTCAATAGGGGATTTGACTATGGTAATTTATTAGTCTGCTTCAAAAAAGCTGCTGTTTGAAATTAAAGTAAATCTGTCTGTGCTATTTGCAGAGATGCTAGAAATACTCTCACTTCAAATAAATGGTAGAAAAGAAAATTTAATCATTTGGACATACAGTGTCATTAGTGCAATTTGTATAGTTTTAATGACATGTGAAGCAAGACCGATCTGAAAGGAAAAAATCTCTGTTGATCTCTAAATTGAGACGTTTAAGAATAGAGTCACCTTTACTTTGATGAAAAACTGTTTTTAAATAAAAATATTAAGACACATCTAAAATGCTAGATAAATTAATATTGATTAATCAGTTAATTGAGCCTCTTTTTAAATATTGTTATTTAAAATTGAAAAACCTGAAAGTAAGGGTGAGAAGGGGAGTGACAGATGCTCTTATTCCTCCTGATTACCCTCTCAGCCCCTCATATGATGTCACTGTATCCCTGGAAAGCTTCTTCAACTGTTTCAGCAACCCTGAAAATATTGCCAATTCCCATTTAAAGGATTCAGAGGAGAAATGAGATAGATAGTAGGAAACTTGACCCTTTCAGTCTAATTTCAGCACTGAGTATTTGACTCTTCACACTTTTTCTTTAGAGTAAATATATAATCTGTAGATATACATCTGGGTTCATTTGACTAAATCAGGGGTATCAAACTCAAAGCCTGGGGGCTGGATGTGGCCTGCGGGGTGCTTAGATGTGGCCTGCGGTGCTGCCCTGGAAACAATGAAGGACTGGCCCGCGATGCCTCTGCCAATGAAAATGGAGCTCGGGAGGGCCGCGTGCAGTCCTCCCAAGCTCTGTTTTTGCTGGCAGAGGGTTGCAGGAGGCCATCACAGCCAAAAACAGAGCTCGGGAGCCCATTTTTGCTGGTAGAGTACTTGGGCCACCATAGGTGCCCCGATATGAGTGATGTCAAGTTGGCCGCACCCACCCTGGCCACGCCCATCCCAACCCCCCAAGGTCAAACATAACCCTGATGTGGCCCTTAATGAAATTGAGTTTGACACCCCTGGACTAAAAAGAAGCTCACATCGGGACTAGCCTGAAATGAAATGTTGTGCATGAGAACAGCAGTTTTAGTTCTGCTTACTTCTGCATAGTTGGGATAACATCCATCTATATATATGGACATGACAATCGCACAACTTCTTCCAATTAAGCTGAAAGAAAATGAGAAGCATAAAAGAAAATAAATTAAAGGCAAGATATAAGAAAAAGAAACCTGGGGTGGCCTGACCCCATGTTGGTTTTAAAGTTTTGATATTGATTTTAATTCGAAATGTTTTGTAAGTTTGGGCCAAATTCTATTTAAATCATTTTAAATTATTTTAACTTTTGTATACTATGTTTTTAGTTGGCTGTTCATTGCCCTGAGTCCGAAAGGAGAAGGGCGGTATAAAAATATAATAATAATAATAATAATAATAATAATAATAATAATAATAATAATAATAAATAGAATTAATCTAATTTACAGTAGTAGCATTAATTGCAGCTCTCCATACTTTTCTATGCTTGAAAATCAATCTTAATTCTGTCATATAATGCCACCAACTCATACATTGTCTCAAGTTCGTTAAATTTCTCACTTCTCACCTTTTGAGGATTGCTTCAATTCTATCTAATCCCAACTTTCTTGCTGGTTGGGAAGCGAAACAGCTTTGAGAAAAAAACAAAGGAAGTCCAGTTTCTTGCTGATCTTTCCCTTCCTCTGGAGTAATTTATTCTTCCTTTATATATTTATTATTTTTATTTGAACCTCATTTGGTCACTATATGACTAAACTATCTCGACATTCTTCTTTTGTATTGTTCTCTTATTTTTACATTCAGTATGCATTTGTTGTTGTTTACCTCCCCTCAAGTCATTCTGATACTACTGCTTGAATAGTACCTTTTTTTTTAATAAAAAGTTTTTATTGGTTAAGAATATACAATATTATAGTTTACAATATGTTGAATTTTCAATATCTTTATATAAAGATATTTCAATTATTATTTTCTTTTTTTAATTTCTCACACAACAGACATTATTATCTTAAATCAAAACAAACAACCAGGTTATATAAAAATTATATAAACAAAAAAAAGAGTGTTATACAAAATACAATAAAAGAAAAGAGAGAAAAAAAAATGTCAATTAAAAAAACCCTAAACAATAGATTCCCCTCCTTTCTTCATTTCCTAGTTCTGGCTCTTAAAACCATGGTCTGGCCTCCCTCCCCCTCCCGGGCCGCAACAGCTCCGTCCGCCTCCGCTCCTTGATCATCTAATACTTCCCCCTCTTCGGCTCCTGTATCTTCTCCACCTAGGAAGGATTTATGTTGGTCAAGAAAAGCCTTAGCTTCCGTTACATTATTAATTTTCTTCTTACTGTCCTCCCAAAAAATCATCAAACCCTCCGGAATCAGCCACCTAAAACCTACTCCCTTGAGGTACAGCTTGTTTGATAAAAAATAATATTTTCTTCTTAATTCTCGTACCTGTCTGGGAATCTGCTTCAGGATGGTCATCTCCTTGCCCCTGTACACCAGCGCCCCCAGTCTTTGTTTTCTCAATATCTCATCTCTCAGTTCCCTTCTCACAAATTTAATATGAATCTCTCTTGGTAGATTATGTAAAATTGCAAATTGTGAGTTTACTCTGTACACCAAGTCCACATCCCTTCCAATAGACTCCAAATCTCTTTCTAAAAATTCACCCAACACTTTAACCATCACTTCTCTCAAATTTTCCTGGTCAAGTTGTTCCACGTTTTGGAACCTGAGAAAATAAGACATCTTATCCAATTGTAAGGTTAACATTGCATTTCCTCTCCCATCCTCCACCTTCTGGAGTGCCCGTACCTCCCCCTCCAGACCCCCCATCTTCTTCTTGTTTTGCTCTGCCAGCTGTTGAACATCATTTAAATCTTTTTTCATAAGTGTCATTTCAGATTTAATTTCAGATAATCCTTTTTGGACGTCATCTAACTTGTCCAACTTTTGGTCCAATATCGCCAGTCTTTCCAAAATTTTCCCCATGTCAGTTGCTGCTGATTTGTGGCCCTTAGCCATCTTAGATCAGTAGAAGATGAGAAATCAAAGGGCAAACCTCCAGAGAAGAAAGAGGGATTAGCAATCAAAGTAATTTTTCAACTGTCCACCAGTGGGCGCTCACAGGAGCAACGAGTCCGAAGTATAGAGTAGGTCAAACAGGAAGCCAGAGGAGAATGTTGTCTTCAATCATAAATAAAGAAGCAGGAAGTCAGACAGTCGCCATTGCCTGCCGGGGGGAGGGGCCACCAGACCTCTCCAAGAAACTCTGCCACAGCCATCCTCCAAGGAAAAGTCAGAAAGGTAAGGGGTTTCACCCCATCTCCTTCCCCCTAATTCTCTGCCACGGCACCTTTCCAGCTACAAGGGGGGGGGGAAACTCCAACCCCCCCTCTCGCCTCCAGGATGCCTGCTCCACTCTGCAATCAGTCAGTACAGTCCGTTGTGCCTTCTTAGGTAGCACCGGTCCCCTTAGGCGCTGTGGCGCCTCGGCGGCCTCGAAAAAAAGCCGCCGATCGCCTCCCGCCCCCTCTGGAGCCTCGGGCGCGCCAGCATCGGCCTCCCGACCCCTGGAAGTGAGGCAGGGGACCCCTGGCGAGCCGCCCTCAAACGGCAAACGCCCCAATAATGGGGCGCTTGGCCCAAAGGGCCTCCAGATGGGGGGGATCAGACTCTGGGGCCAGAGCTAGCCCGATCAAAGTCTGTCGCCAGCGGAACCGGAAGCGGAACAAAAATAATCTTGAAATATGGGAATATTCTTGGGAAGCTGCCCAAAGTCTTTTGATTGCAGTGATATACAGTAGTACCCTATTTAATAAATAGAGTGACAAGTTTCAGTTATTACAGAAATTGCAATTGGCAGGGATCTTTCATAGAACTAGAGTTCTTAATTCATCCAAAATAATGGTTTAGGGAAGTCAAAAGAATGTACTTTGTACATTCTTGAAAATTAAAGAATATACTGTTGCTGCAGGGTGCCCTTTGGAAAGTTAGCTAGGATGTCTTTCAAAGCATACTAACAACATAATAAAAAGTATATTGGATTATATAAAAGGCCTGTTCGGCCAGTATTCTATTCTTCTAGTGGTTGACTACAGGCCCATGTGAATCTTATGCCCATGTGAATGGGCAGATAGCATTAGTTGTATACAAAAAGAATGGGCAAGTGCCCAGAATCATTACTCATATGTTGTAATTGCAGCTGATTTCCACAAATTTTCTATATGTGCATCTTTCTGAGTCATTGTACATAGACACATATACATTTTTCTGCTGTAAATGGAGCATTTTGAAGCTCAACAGATATTCGATTTATCTCTTATGGTGAGTACATTTTATGACCCCATCTAATTTCTAAGACCAATCCTTGAAATCTATTGAATGGCTATTTTTTTTAAAGATAAAAGAGAAACAAATTGATAACATTGTTAATGCTATACATCTATTATTTTACTATTGGATGATAGTGCAATCAATTGTTGGGTTGTTAGTGCTTTCTGACTTGCTATTCTTCCTGTCTGTTACCAGGCTAGATAATGTCTTCATGGCATGAGTGATTGGAGTCTAATAGCTGTTTACATATGGGAGCTAGTCATGCTTACCTTGATTAGGGTATTGTTTTTCCTTAATTTCTTCTGGGTGGGACATTGCTTTGTTTTATTTCTGATGCTTATTCCTGCTTGTCTGGATACTGCAAATTAAGTTAGCATTGGGTCTGCTGGATTCAAAGTTGCATTATTCTTTCGGTGGTGAAGCAGGTCATTGTTTTCAGTTGGATACCAGTATAATGTTCACATGTACATGTGAATATGCAGGTGTGTGATGATAATGCCTTGTCTTGGAGTCTGTCAAGCAGATCCAGGATTTTTTCCCCTTTGATTTGGGGAATCAGCCTTCCTTCCTTCCTTCCTTCCTTCCTTCCTTCCTTCCTTCCTCCCTTCCTTCCTCCCTCCCTCCCTCCCTCCCTCCCTCCCTCCCTCCCTTCCTTCCTTCCTTCCCTAAATAGATGCTTTGTGTCTTGCCTTCCAAAGAGCAGGTAAGTGATTTGCAGCTAGAATTACAAGAGTTTTCATGAACCTTAAAAAAGAAATCTGGACCCACAGGTATCTCATCAATGCCTATCCTTGATGAAAATATATCCAACATAGGAGAGCAATAAAGTATTGCAGATTTTACTCAACTAGTTGTTGACGACTATAGGGGTGTGTGTGTGCTCATATCTGTTTCAAGGCCATTGAGACATCGCTTTCTGAAGACATTTCAGCAATCATGTGGCCAGTATGATGTCACGGAACACTTCCCATCAAAGTGGTACTGATTTATCTACTCGCATTTGCATGCTTTTGAACTGCTAGGTTGGCAGGAGCTGGGGCAGGGCCAGGAGCTCACATCATCACGGGGCACTTGGGTCTCCAACCTGGGCTGCCAGCTTTCCAGCCAACAAACTCAGTGCCTTAATCACTGAGCCACTGCGTAGCCAACTAGCTTTATTTTTAGTAGAGCAATAGCAGCAGTTATATACTCTTGTATAGCACAAAGTAGAGAAAATTACACCATTGGCAACACACTCCGTGGTTGAAGATAGATGTTTTTCATAGCCTTTTTCCTTCGTCCTTTCCTGTATTGTTTGGGATCTCTTGCCTGTGAAACATTTACTCTGTCATTGCACTCCTACCTTAATGCACATATGTGGAATGTTTTCTTTTGTTTCAAGTTTAAATCAAGATTTTAAGAAATGCAGTAATTATTCAAATTTTGTCAGTTTAATATTAGTTACAGCTCTGGCAACTCTGGATGCTTTTTTCAACCATGTTGCCAATGATTAGAATGAACTACAGTAACATTGAAATCTCAGTGGTGTTGCACTTAAGAGTTTCTGTGTCATGAGGTTTTGTATGTGCTTGATTTTATTTTAAACAGAATGGATATTGCTCTGTTTAATACAAGAGTCTTCTAAAGGAGGTCTAAATGTAAAAGTTATAACTGTTATTGTGAAATTAATGGCTGCTTTAATAGCTGCTTTATAAATTTACTGTAGATGTTAAGGTTTGGGTTTTATGTTTCATGGAAAATGAACGGCAGCCCTGACAGCTTTTTCTTTTGTATGAAATCTGCTGTCTATTATCCATACTGAGAGGTCAATCAAAGATCAGTCATTAATTTTACTTTGCTCATATTTCATTTCATACTGTGTCTAGCAAGATATTATTTAAATGTTTGAATGATTTGCATTTTTCCTTCCTACTCACCTCCCACTCTCAATACTTTAATGGTTCTTTAACCAGGCAAATCTTTATTCAGTGAGTTTGCAATACATAACTTCAAAAGAGAATTCAAACAAGATTTCAGTTTTGTCTTCATCTTTGGCCAACACCATTTATCAAACAGTTCAAAGAAATGGCTTCCATTTCTCAAACTTATACGTAACTTATGTTCTCTCTCTCTCTCTCTCTCTCCCCCCCCCACCCCCCATCTCTCTCAATGTATTGCTTTCTGACCAATTTCTGCTCTAGCATCTAGCAAGTTGTTTTATGTTAGGGAGGGAGTAATGGACTGCTGTCTGGATAAATCTTACTTTAATATTTTGTTCACTAAAGATGATTTCAAAACAGAAAAATGCCTATGAGCACTTTAAAAAAAAGATAGCTACCATTTTTTCCCAGGATCAGAACTATGGCACACGGAGAGAGAGATTTTAACTTTTTGTCTAGATATGGTTCCAGTGAAAATTACTCAAACTATTGCTATTTTCATGGGGAAAATTCCCACTGGAAATATTGGTTTTCCCAATTGATTGGGCATCTTGAAAAAATAGGAAGGTTGAAACACACTACTGAAGTTTAAAAAAAAATATACGGCACTACAAGGAACGCAGACTCTGAATACCTCATAGGAATAACTATGGTGATATATGACAAAACTGAACCTATTGGGAAAGACAGAATAACAGAGTTGAAAGGGACCTTGAAGGTCTTCTAGTCTAACCCCCTGCTCAGGAAACCCTACACCACTTCAGACAAATGGCTATCCAATATCTTCTTAAAAATTTCCAGTGTTGGAACATTCACAATTTCTGGAGGCAAGTTGTTCCACTGATTAATTGTTCTAACTGTCAGGAAATTTCTCATTAGTTCTAGGTTGCTTCTCTCCTGGATTAGTTTTCACCCATTGCTTCTTGTCCTGCCCTCAGGTGCTTTGGAGAATAATTTGAGCCCTTCTTCTTTGTGGCAGCCCCTGAGATATTGGAACACTGCCATCATGTCACCCCTACTCCTTCTTTTCATTAAACTCGACATTTCCTGCACCCATTCTTCATATGTTTTAGCCTCCAGTCCCTAATCATCTTTGTTGCTCTTCTCTGCACTTTGTTGCTCTTCTCTGCACTCTTCTAGAGTCTCCACATCTTTTTTACATCGTGGCAACCAAAACTGGATACAGTATTCCAAGTGTGGCCTTACCAAGGCATTATAAAGTGGTATTAACACTTCACCTGATCTTGATTCTATCCCTCTGTTTATGCAACCTAGAACTGTGTTGGCTTTTTGGCAGCTGCTGTACACTGCTGGCTCATATTTAAATGGTTGTCCACTAAGACTCCAAGATCCCTCTCACAGTTACTACTATTGAGCGAGGTACCACATATACGATACCTGTGCATTTTGTTTTTCTTGCCTAAATGTAGAACCTTATTTTTTTTCAGCATTGAATTTCATTTTGTTAGATAGTGCCCAATGTTCAAGTCTGTCAAGATCCTTTTGTATCTTAAGCCTATCTTCCGGAGTGTTGGCTATTCCTGCCAGCTTGGTGTCATCTGCAAATTTGATGAGTTCCCCATCTATCCCCTCATCCAAATCATTGATGAATATGTTGAAGAGTACTGGGCCTAAAACAGAGCCTTGGGGTACCCCACTCATACTTCCCTCCATGTAGATGCAGCTCCATTGAGGAATACATGTTGAGTGCAGTTGGTCAGCCAGTTACGAATCCACCTGGTGGTGATCATTTCTAAGTTATATAAATTTGGACAACTAATAGATGGCAGCAAAGAGCTGCTGAGAGGAATTTATAACTCTGCCACATAGCGATTGCCAAAAATTTTTTCAGATCATATGTACAGTTTAGGCCTAACAAAACCAATTTCAATTAAATTCTAGCTCAGTAATAGACTGCATAGTGATGGCTTCACTTTTACTGATAAGTGTTAATCAAAGTCTTAGGACTCTAGAAACTGCATGTAACCAAATATATGGATGCTGGTTCTTGTCTGGTCAAGCAAAAAGACAACACAGTGAAATCCAATTGAATCCAATCTTGCCAAAGTAAAGCTATAATTCTCTATCCTAATAAATATATTAGGCGAGATGGGTGTCATGTATATTGAATAAATAAATAAATACATCCTGAGATATTCTAGCGTATGGATACTCTGAACCTCTTTTCCCCTTCCCCGTCCATCATGAGATTTTGTAATCTCTTAATTTGGGTTTCTCTATGGAATGTACCGCCTCCTCCCTGGGAAAGCTGTGGGCTGCCAAGATTCCCCTCCACTCCAGGTGCACATTCCATCACAATTCTCCTTTCTCTGTGGTTGGGTCTTGTCAGTGTTGACAGGGGAAAGAGTGACCTCTCTGGGCTGGGAACATTTCATCTTGGCTCCCATATGGGGTTAAATTTCCTTCTTTATGACCAGTATAATGTAGGTATTTTATTAATCTCTCAACTCCTGGAAAAAGTACAGGTGGCAGCTGTAGCTAAGAAAGGCTTCACACAAATCCATCTTGTGCCTCAATTATACCTTTACCTTGACGGGGTAAAATTAATCACTCTTTTGTCACTTTGGGCATGTATTATTGGAATACATTCAATAGGGAACTGCTTTTAAAACTGTTGGGATTAAGATTTACAATCTGTTAAAAATTAGCATCTGGAAATATTCTGATGGAACAGAGAGTTACATATGAAAACATTAACAGCAATAAAAATATCCAATCTCATTGCATGCAGATTGCAATGCTCCAGCCTCCCTGTACTGAAGGATCATCTGGGATTATCCAAACTTCCTAAAATGCAGAAGGAAAGGGCTGATTGTACAATTTCAGTTTATGTCAAAGAAGATTAGAAAAAGAAAGAAAATAAGTGTAGCTATTCAGGAGAGAAGCATCAGTGTAGGAAACATTGGTTCATTGCCTGACTTCTTAAATGTAAAGTAGATTGATTTAACAGGACAAAATGGAAATTATGAGTCATGTACACTTCTTTGCTCATTAAAATATCTCCTTTTTGGACCTGTGGTGCTAACAGATTGAAGAACTGTAGCAAACAGATTCACAAACCAACAAGTTCAAACATACCTTTGTGGCAAAACAAACACATGCAGATTAGTGTGGCATAATGGTTAAGATCCAGATGGAAGTTCACCTTCAGCCATGGGAGCTCACTGGGTGACTTGCCAGTCACTCTGTCCCAGACCAGCCTATGTCATATATTAGATATTGTGGAGGAAAATGATAGGAGGCACTTGTATGGAGACTTACTTGAGCTCCTGAAGAAAAGGCAGGATACCAATGTTACAAGCAAGCAAGCAAGCAAGCAAGCAAGCAAGCAAGCAAGCAAACAACAAACAAACAAAATACACAATGTATGGTATCATTAAAATGCCAGTGCCTAAGTATCTAAACATAGCCAGTCAATCAGTACTGGATCAGTGGTGGGATTCAAATTTTTTTACTACTGGTTCTGTGGGCATGGCTTGGTGGGCGTGGCCTAGCTTGGTGGGCATGCCTTGTTGGGTGTGGCAGGGGAAGGATACTGCAAAATCCCCATTTCCTCCCGATCAGCTGGGACTCAGGAGGCAGAGAATAGATGAGGGCGGGCCCAGTCAGAAGTGGCATTTACCGGTTCTCCGAACTACTCAAAATTTCCACTACTGATTCTCCAGAACTGGTCAGAACCTGCTGAATACCACCTCTGTACTGGATTCCTTCTCACTGTCCTTCCTCTCAAGGCTTATTTAACTGACTTAATTCCCAGCTATTGTGCATTCAGTAGTGTTTAGGAGATTTTGTTTGGGGAATGTATTTTGTCCTAAACTGGGAGGTGGGAGTAGAAAACAGCCTTAGAAGAAAGGCTTAAAAAATACCCACAAATACAAAAACATCTCTGATGCATCTCTAGTAAGCAGGAGATTATCAGGGCCAGTACACCCACCGACCCACCCAATTAATTGGAAAAAATAATTTCCCCCAAATTAGCAAGCAAACTTTTTAAGGTGCCTTTTTAAAAAGGGGGGGGGAGGGGGAGTTTTATTTTAAACTCAGAAGGAGATTGATTTCAAAAGCAGGGAATGGGCGGAGTGGGTCTGCCTCTCTTTTTCTTTCCATCTAAACATAATTACCTCACTACACTAAATCAAAAGTGTAACTAAACCTCCCCCCAAAAATCTATTCTAAAACGGGAATCAAGGCTCTGACAGTTGCCTCAGATGCATGTAGGCAAATAGTTACTCCAAGTCACCAACAGTCCAGCAGAAGCACCTGTCCAGTGGGGAATCCAGTTGATTGCTCACCATGCCATCTGCTTCTTAAATACCTGTTGTTTTGCTCCAAAATGCCACCAAACTAAGCCAGTAGTACTAGGGACATAACTGGTCTGTTTTGGCTGTTTTGGCTTAGGCAGAAGATTTCCAGACATAACATCCCGATCTTTTGTTATGGGAGCAAGACAGCTTCCAGTAACAGCACCTAAAATGGCATGGAACACCTCAAACAATTTCTACCCAAAGTAAATCCAAGCCAAAAGAACTGGAACATTCACATTTTGTATTACGTACAAGCTGCTCAAAACAGCTGTCCCATGAATGAGATGGTTGTGTTAGATCTATTTTGCCCAGCTCTGCATCTACAGTCCAGACTAAAGAAAGCAACTGTTTTAAAACTGAGTGTTTTGGTATTGATTATGGTCTTGCCAAATTTTACAGGAGATTTATTTCAAAATAAATCAGCATTACATGAATCAGATCCATTAATCTTGTCTCTTAAAGAAAGATTAAGCAGTTAATAGGTTTTATTTGAAGAAAACAAAATTGGTCTGTGATATCAGGAGCAATGCGCCTATTTTTTTTCCAGATGGAAATAAGGCAATCAAATAGATTTTCTGAATCCTTTCTCTCCTTTCGAACATAACTAACACATTTTCTGAAAGACATCAGTCCTAGTTGAAAGCTAGTTATGTTTATGCAGCAGGTTGCTAAATATATTTACAGTCCTTTCCAGAAGTTCAATAGGGGATTTGACTATGGTAATTTATTAGTCTGCTTCAAAAAAGCTGCTGTTTGAAATTAAAGTAAATCTGTCTGTGCTATTTGCAGAGATGCTAGAAATACTCTCACTTCAAATAAATGGTAGAAAAGAAAATTTAATCATTTGGACATACAGTGTCATTAGTGCAATTTGTATAGTTTTAATGACATGTGAAGCAAGACCGATCTGAAAGGAAAAAATCTCTGTTGATCTCTAAATTGAGACGTTTAAGAATAGAGTCACCTTTACTTTGATGAAAAACTGTTTTTAAATAAAAATATTAAGACACATCTAAAATGCTAGATAAATTAATATTGATTAATCAGTTAATTGAGCCTCTTTTTAAATATTGTTATTTAAAATTGAAAAACCTGAAAGTAAGGGTGAGAAGGGGAGTGACAGATGCTCTTATTCCTCCTGATTACCCTCTCAGCCCCTCATATGATGTCACTGTATCCCTGGAAAGCTTCTTCAACTGTTTCAGCAACCCTGAAAATATTGCCAATTCCCATTTAAAGGATTCAGAGGAGAAATGAGATAGATAGTAGGAAACTTGACCCTTTCAGTCTAATTTCAGCACTGAGTATTTGACTCTTCACACTTTTTCTTTAGAGTAAATATATAATCTGTAGATATACATCTGGGTTCATTTGACTAAATCAGGGGTATCAAACTCAAAGCCTGGGGGCTGGATGTGGCCTGCGGGGTGCTTAGATGTGGCCTGCGGTGCTGCCCTGGAAACAATGAAGGACTGGCCCGCGATGCCTCTGCCAATGAAAATGGAGCTCGGGAGGGCCGCGTGCAGTCCTCCCAAGCTCTGTTTTTGCTGGCAGAGGGTTGCAGGAGGCCATCACAGCCAAAAACAGAGCTCGGGAGCCCATTTTTGCTGGTAGAGTACTTGGGCCACCATAGGTGCCCCGATATGAGTGATGTCAAGTTGGCCGCACCCACCCTGGCCACGCCCATCCCAACCCCCCAAGGTCAAACATAACCCTGATGTGGCCCTTAATGAAATTGAGTTTGACACCCCTGGACTAAAAAGAAGCTCACATCGGGACTAGCCTGAAATGAAATGTTGTGCATGAGAACAGCAGTTTTAGTTCTGCTTACTTCTGCATAGTTGGGATAACATCCATCTATATATATGGACATGACAATCGCACAACTTCTTCCAATTAAGCTGAAAGAAAATGAGAAGCATAAAAGAAAATAAATTAAAGGCAAGATATAAGAAAAAGAAACCTGGGGTGGCCTGACCCCATGTTGGTTTTAAAGTTTTGATATTGATTTTAATTCGAAATGTTTTGTAAGTTTGGGCCAAATTCTATTTAAATCATTTTAAATTATTTTAACTTTTGTATACTATGTTTTTAGTTGGCTGTTCATTGCCCTGAGTCCGAAAGGAGAAGGGCGGTATAAAAATATAATAATAATAATAATAATAATAATAATAATAATAATAATAATAATAATAAATAGAATTAATCTAATTTACAGTAGTAGCATTAATTGCAGCTCTCCATACTTTTCTATGCTTGAAAATCAATCTTAATTCTGTCATATAATGCCACCAACTCATACATTGTCTCAAGTTCGTTAAATTTCTCACTTCTCACCTTTTGAGGATTGCTTCAATTCTATCTAATCCCAACTTTCTTGCTGGTTGGGAAGCGAAACAGCTTTGAGAAAAAAACAAAGGAAGTCCAGTTTCTTGCTGATCTTTCCCTTCCTCTGGAGTAATTTATTCTTCCTTTATATATTTATTATTTTTATTTGAACCTCATTTGGTCACTATATGACTAAACTATCTCGACATTCTTCTTTTGTATTGTTCTCTTATTTTTACATTCAGTATGCATTTGTTGTTGTTTACCTCCCCTCAAGTCATTCTGATACTACTGCTTGAATAGTACCTTTTTTTTTAATAAAAAGTTTTTATTGGTTAAGAATATACAATATTATAGTTTACAATATGTTGAATTTTCAATATCTTTATATAAAGATATTTCAATTATTATTTTCTTTTTTTAATTTCTCACACAACAGACATTATTATCTTAAATCAAAACAAACAACCAGGTTATATAAAAATTATATAAACAAAAAAAAGAGTGTTATACAAAATACAATAAAAGAAAAGAGAGAAAAAAAAATGTCAATTAAAAAAACCCTAAACAATAGATTCCCCTCCTTTCTTCATTTCCTAGTTCTGGCTCTTAAAACCATGGTCTGGCCTCCCTCCCCCTCCCGGGCCGCAACAGCTCCGTCCGCCTCCGCTCCTTGATCATCTAATACTTCCCCCTCTTCGGCTCCTGTATCTTCTCCACCTAGGAAGGATTTATGTTGGTCAAGAAAAGCCTTAGCTTCCGTTACATTATTAATTTTCTTCTTACTGTCCTCCCAAAAAATCATCAAACCCTCCGGAATCAGCCACCTAAAACCTACTCCCTTGAGGTACAGCTTGTTTGATAAAAAATAATATTTTCTTCTTAATTCTCGTACCTGTCTGGGAATCTGCTTCAGGATGGTCATCTCCTTGCCCCTGTACACCAGCGCCCCCAGTCTTTGTTTTCTCAATATCTCATCTCTCAGTTCCCTTCTCACAAATTTAATATGAATCTCTCTTGGTAGATTATGTAAAATTGCAAATTGTGAGTTTACTCTGTACACCAAGTCCACATCCCTTCCAATAGACTCCAAATCTCTTTCTAAAAATTCACCCAACACTTTAACCATCACTTCTCTCAAATTTTCCTGGTCAAGTTGTTCCACGTTTTGGAACCTGAGAAAATAAGACATCTTATCCAATTGTAAGGTTAACATTGCATTTCCTCTCCCATCCTCCACCTTCTGGAGTGCCCGTACCTCCCCCTCCAGACCCCCCATCTTCTTCTTGTTTTGCTCTGCCAGCTGTTGAACATCATTTAAATCTTTTTTCATAAGTGTCATTTCAGATTTAATTTCAGATAATCCTTTTTGGACGTCATCTAACTTGTCCAACTTTTGGTCCAATATCGCCAGTCTTTCCAAAATTTTCCCCATGTCAGTTGCTGCTGATTTGTGGCCCTTAGCCATCTTAGATCAGTAGAAGATGAGAAATCAAAGGGCAAACCTCCAGAGAAGAAAGAGGGATT
>WNWU01011233.1:6224-20620 GCA_012654045.1 Ptyas mucosa | reverse complement strand
GGAAGCAGTGCTCTAAATCAGAGGTCTCCAACCTTTCTGGCTTGTTGCACTGGTGGAGGCAGCGGGATAGGGGGGGAAAGGGATGATTTTGTGCACAAATGCATGCCGTTTTCACAAATGTAGCTTCATATGCATGTGCACCTGCACACTTAGCCACCGCTTCCATGTGCCAGTTCCGAATGGGCTGTGGCCCAACACTAAGCCGCAGTCGAGGACCCCTGCTCTGAATGATAGCTAAACTCCCTTTCCGATATCCTTTGTCAAGAAACCTTATTGCAGACTGCAAAATATCAATTGTGCATAAGTTGATTGGTTTGATCAGATGTAGGCTTATGTCACTAACCAAGCCAGGAAAAAAAAGCATTATGTGCAGTGGTGGGTTTCTACCGGTTCGCCCTAGTTCAGATGAACCGGTAATAGCGGCAGCAGGAGGCTCCACCCACCCACCCGGATGTCTCTGCACATGCGCAGAAGTGTCATGCATGCGTGTCAGCATGGGCGCACCCACGAGCAAACCGGTAGCGACCAAAATTGAAACCCACTACTGATTATATGTCTACAAGGAATGTAAGGATATGGATTTAAAAAATCACTTGAAATGAGAAAAAGAACCAAGTTTTTCTTTGCAGCAAATACAATGTGGAAAAATATGAGTCTCCCATATTTTAGGAAATTTTCTCTTCTGAAATTTATTTATTCACTTTATAAATGTAGCCCAATTAAAAACTTGTCTCCACTGGTCTTCCTTCCTTCCTTCCTTCCTTCCTTCCTTCCTTCCTTCCTTCCTTTCGAACCACACACTGTTTCCATCCCAAATGACTTTGAGACACTAAAAGACCTGCTCCCATTAACAAAGTAAAAAAGAAATGTCAATGTCATGATATAATTAGATTACAAATACAATAACCAAAGTGTTGAAAGGCCTCTCAAAAGAAGAAATAGAGGAGGTGGGGAACATATAACACGATGAGTCAACTTCTCTTTGGTTCTTTGGAAAAAGTTTAAGTGGGGTAGTTCTAGCAAAATGTTTCATGTTTGGCATTTGTTGACTGGAATTGCCTTTTCTCTCTCTCTCTATTTCCAATTCTGTTTTCAGTTATGACCCTTTTGTTCAAGTCCATAAATATCATCATTCTATTTTCTTACTCAAAGTCTCTGGGGAGCTTCACCGAACGTCTGTTGATTTCCCCTATAATTACCTGTGGAGTCTTAGCTTTGTAGCTTCTTCTCAAATCCCTGGGGATGTCCAAGGGACAATCCAAAAGAACAGGTCAAGACTGGAAAGTGTTATTAATTGTGGGACCCGAGAGCTAGAAATGTGACAGTCTGTTCTTTGAGAAAGGATATATATGGAAGCTATTCTAATTAGTGAGAGGGTTTTTTCTTTTCTCATGTTTCATTGCTGCAGGCAGAACTAGTTCATATGTGGTGACACAGGTATTCTTGAAGAAGATGGAATTTTTCATTGCAGTAATGGGAGTGTTATTGCCAAGGTTTACATGCCTTACTCCTCAGATGAGTGCATGTGCTGTGGGGAAACCTCCCCATATGAAGCACAAGTATTTTTGGTCAGGCGATTTTATATTGGCTGGGATACTATCTCAGTTCTACATGTTATCTGATCCAGTGCATTTCAGAAGACATCCCTCTGAAGAATTGGTTGATGAGCCCATGTAAAGACTTTGTCTTCTTAACTGTAGCGTATCTCAAATCAGACATTCTTCTGTAATAGGATGCTTGGACTGAGTTAATTAGTATTATTATTTGCAACATAAATTATTTCTTCTGTTTCTTGCCGGTTAGTTCCTTCATTCTAAATATAGATTACTACCCACTGATATTTCTTACCTGCCAAATTAATAATGAACACACTTGATGTTTTTTGGATTAAAAATCCGTATTAAGTTTTTGTCATTTACTTACTGTTGTACAAATCACCAGTGCTTTAGTATCGAATCACTCTTTGTTGCCCATTGAATGTCAACATTTCATGATTTAACGGTTTCTGTGAATATTAGGGAATGATGGTGCTATATAGCACTTGAAATTGATGTCTAAACAGGTGCTTCAGCAAGCATGGAGCACAGATGTAGGGTCTGTCTGCCCTAATGTAAGAGCTACCTCTATACTTAGGATAAGGAAGCTGCGTGAAGGTCAAAGAAAAAGACTTATATACAACATTTACCTTCAAGCGTGCTTCAAAAGAGATTTTTCACTTAGTTACTCTATCTGATCTTTATGGAGAGGTCCATCAGCATAGCCTTATATTAATTTGAGAATATAACATTTCTCTATTCTCTCTTTCTCTCTCTCTCCCCCCCCTAAAAAACCCAACCAGTGGGAAAATAGAACAGCTAAAGATAGAAAACTAGAAGCGTGTCTGACAATTACAGCTAGATGATAACAAGATTATTAATGTAAAGCAATTCATCTATTTCCTCATGAAAATTCTATATAATGAATGAATCATAACAGCCAGTCTTCATCAAGTGAAAAATTGTACGTTTATGTTTTTCCTAAGAGCATTTTCTCTTTCCTCTAAAATAATTTGTTGGACACTCTGAAATATTTCGGCAGACTATTTCCATTATTATGCAAGTATTTTATTAGATTCCATACTCTTACATTACCTGTCATGTAATTTACACATCGTTCATATGATTGAGTACATCTGTAGCAATGGAAACCATTTTTGAGGCATTTGCATGATTTCCTGAATGGTAGTGTGTACAATCAGGTTTTGTGTGTAGTGTTTAATTGAAAATAAAATATATGTAATGTCACATTCTGTGAGAAATGAAATACGTTTATAACAAATCAAAGAGCCATAACAGTCAGCCTTCATCAACTAAAAAAATGTACTTTTATGTTTTTCCAAAGAGCATTTTCCCCTTCATCAAATATCATGTTTTTAACACTCTGAAATATTTTTGCAGACTATTTGAATTATTCAAGTATTTCATTAGATTTCATAATGTTATATTAGAATATTGTACAGTTTCTGAGTGCATTTACAGGATTAATTTAGGCATTTACAGGATTAATTTACATTTGCAGTGTTCAGTTGAAATATTAAAAAAGTATGTGTATTGTCACATTCTTTGAGAAATGAAATATGTTTTGGAATATATCTCTTATTGCAGATTTTTCCTACAGAACTATCAACATATTCTGGCATTGGCTTTAGCTATAAAAGAGGTCAATGAAAACAAACACATTTTACCCAATGTGACTCTGGGTATGCACCTTTCTAATAGTTATTTCATGGCGAGATGGACATACTTGGCTTCAATGGATCTTCTCTCAACAAGGGGTAGATTCATCCCCAATTATAAGTGTGATGCCAAGGATAGGGCAATATCTGTTATTGCAGGACCTAACTCTCACATCTATCCCTACGTGGCAAACGTCTTGAATGTCTACAAGATGCCCCAGGTAAGATTTGCCCTTGAATGAAATGTAATGGGCTGTGAGAAGAGCCTTGAGAGACAGGAGGAAGTGCCACAGTCTAGACAGTGATCTGTCTAAAGCATCTGAGCCCAAACCAGAAAAGAAATTTGGGGAAGCAACTCAGAATGGACTGTTTCTTGTTCTTTCGAATGTAAAGGAAGAGGAGAATTCTTTTAGACTTGCAAAATAAGTTTCAGTAACAGAAGCCCACAAGTTTGAAATCAATGCTCCCCATCCTTTTACATTTTGAAAGTTATATTTACAAATGCAAGAAAACAATTACATAATTATTTTTTGTTAAATTTTGTAGTTGGAAATAAAGTGGCCATTCAAACAAAAATGGAAAAAAAATGTGGTGACTAGATGAGATATTTTAGATACTGTCCTTGATACAATCTGAATCCAAACCAATTAATAGACTATGATTCCTTGACTGACTTATAAATACACTTTATAGAAGTGTCGATACATTTTTGTGAATACATTTTCTTACTGTGTTTTAATAATTACATTCATTCATGATTAAGAAATTCAAGGTGTTATTATTTGGGAATTTCTTATTTTGCTCTTTAAATTGCAGAATGTTTTTCCTTCCTCCCACCTGAAATCAGCCTAGCTAATGGCTTAATTAGAGATGAGCAATTCCATTCACTAGAATGTGATATCAGTAATTATAATTTAATCAGATATTAAATGTGGTAGGATTGTGGGACATTTGATATCTGAAAAAAAATGGTTTGAGTCTCTTTAAAGCAGACACAATTTTTGTCTCTCCAATTTTCAATTGCAATTTTTTGAAAATGGGAAAAGTGATCCAAAGATATAGCACCAGTTGAATTTCAGGTCACAAAAATTTTGCTGCTCCACATTTTCAAAACCCTGTTTGAAAGAGGGGAGGAAAATTCTTTGATTTGTAGTATACATTCTCTTGGGATTGCTATAAAATAAAATGGAAAGTTAGCGGCAGATGCATGACCCAAATGTGAAATAACTGAAGTGAAAAGAGGAAATTCATTCTATGTGCTTCAGAGGTGCTTTTTTCAAAAAGCAACAGGAGTTTGCTTTACCTTTCGCTTCTCATTCAAGAAGATTCTTCACTTGGTCAGAACCAAAGTTGGTTTAGCTGCAGTCCTAGGCTACATCAACAGAGGCAAAAAATCAAGTTCACATGAAGTCTTAGTATCACTTTATAAGGCCTTAGTTAGACCACACTTGCATTCAGTTTTGGTCACCATGATATAAAAAAGATGTTGAGACTCTGGAAAGAGTGCAAAGAAGAGCAATTAAGATGATTATGGGACTGGAGGCTAAAACATATGAAGAACAGTTGCAGGAATTGGATATGTCTAGTCTAGTGAAAAGAAGGACTGGGGGTGACATGGTAACAGTGTTGCAATATTTGAGGGGTTGCCACAAAGAAGAGGGAGTCAACTTATGTTCCAAAACTAGGGGTGACATGGAGGCTTTTAAGAAGAAATTGGACTTCCATTTTTCTTAAATGGTTTAGGGTCTCCTCTTTGAGCAGGGGGTTGGAATAGAAGACCTCCAAGGTCCCTTCCAACTCTGATAATGATGATTATGATCAGAACTGAAGAAGCTTCTTTGATGAGAAGCAAAACATCTTCCTTAAAGAAAAGAAAAGTCCTCAGGATCCAATCTGGGTCAATCACTGCAAAGAGAGGTTTCATCTTCCAAGCTTTTGGACTCATGTGGGACACCTTCTTCGGGGACCTTGACTCCTGCACTGTGGAAAAGAGACAGAAGAGGCAGGGTTCAGCACTGTAAAAGGACCCTGCCATCGCAGCCCGGCTGCTCTTCACCATATTCAATCCATAAGAAGCACAGATGGTTTTGTCTTCTAAGTTTTTGGACTCATGCTAGAGCCCATCTTTGGGGAACTTCTCTCTAGCAGATTGTGTGCTGTTCTATTTGTGGTATTTATAGTGTTTGTTGTAAGTAGTTTTTAAGATGTTGATTGGGGTGTATTGATGGCTGGCTTTTATGTCATTTGCTGTCATTTGTTTATGTTGCCCAGCTCTCACCTTCTAAGTATTTGATAGGCTGGCGGTAAATCAGCACTCCTATTGTCTTTTGAAAGTCCAGTTGCCTTTTGAAAAAAACACATTTGCGACAACCATGATCTGATTGAGGATCAGACGTTCACTCTGCCCTTCTAGTAACTGGTGTATAGCAACATATATCCATATTTGAATGTATACTCATATGCATCCACATTAGGATGCAGGAAGTATGAGATGGGAACTAAGCAAAGCTGGAGGATGGGTAGGGTGCACATTGAACACAAAACAGTGTTCTTATGTTGTTCATTTGGCATAAGATCTCATCTGCATCTCACCATGACTTCATTGCTTAATTTTTAATTAATTAATTAATTTACTGTTTCCTATGAAAAGAAAGGCTAATGAAATTTTGGGATGGATTTCCTTCCTTAATCCAAACCAAACCATTTTAGTCTTTAATATTTCTGGTCTATTTTCAGTATAACATTGCCTGAATTAATGCATTTTTGAGGTGTCTGGCTTTGTATTTATCCTATGATAATGAAATTCTGCACATCAGTTGTTTCTGAATATGATTACCATATTTTTTGCTTCATAAGACACACCTAGGTTTCAAGGAGGAAAAGATGAAAACAAAATATGAATATGGAGCACCATCTTACTGTGAATATGGAGCACTGAATATGGAGCAGCAGTGTAGTGATGGCAGGAGGCAGAGTCTGAGAGGACCACAGATAGGTGTCCTCTCATCTGCCAGCTCCGCCTATTGACTCCTGCACTGCAGAAAGAGGTGGGGTTCAGCACTATAAAAGGACCCTGCCATCGTGGGCCAGCTGCAATTCACCATATTCACTCCATAAGATGAACAGACATTTCCACCCACTTTTTTGGGGGAAAGAGAAGTTTGTCTTATGGTATGAAAAATACAGTAGATCTTGGTTATTACAGAAGATCATAAATTAAGAGCAGATATTTTTCAAAAACAATAAATATTTCATTTTGGAAAATCATGTTCCCTTTTTTCTATATTCAGCTGATATATGGGTCTTCTCCAACGATAGATGACAAGATAGAAACTGTTTTCTTTCATCGTTATTTCCCAAATGGTGACCAACAGATTATGGGTATTCTCCATTTGTTGCTGCATTTAAGGTGGACATGGATTGGGCTGATTCTCCAACCTGAGGAGAGTGAAAAGAGATTCATACAAGATGCTATTACTTTGTATTATCAGAAAGGTATCTGCTTTGATTTCATGGAAGAGATGGGCAAGGAAATATTTTCTAATGATATTGCCGAAGCATTTCAAGACTTTGGTAAAATATACACGATTATCATGAAGAGCACTACCAATGTCATTATTGTCTATTGTGAAAACCAAGTCACCGCCATTTTTAGAATGTTGCCCTACTATAGAGAATTGGAAGAGATGTCCATCAAGAGAAAAGATAAAGTTTGGATAATGCCAGCCCAGATGGAGTATACATCCCTTCCCTTTCAAAAAACTATCGCTATGGACATTTTCCATGGTGTTATAACTTTTGCAATTTCTTCCAAGGAGATTTCTGGATTCGATAAATTCCTTCAGATGAGAAACCCAAAGTCAGAAGTGGAAGACCATTTAATGAGAGTGTTCTGGGAAAAGGCTTTTGAATGTTCTTTTCCTAAAGATAATTCAGATGAAGATGCTGGAATGCTGTGCACTGGAGAAGAGAAGTTGGACAATCTACCTAAATCTGTGTTTGACACCACCATGACTGGGCAGAGTTACAGCATCTATAATGCAGTCTATGGTGTGGCACATGCTTTACAAGCCATGCTTTCCCCCAAGTCTAAACTCAGAGCAAGGCCAGAAGTTGGGAGAGAAACATTGTTGACTCAAAAAGCATGGCAGGTAACAAAAGAATAAATGAACATTTCCTATTGCTCTTCTTTCTAATGCAATGAGCTCTACCACTGTGGATATGGCCAATGAAAACATCAAATTGATGATTTTTAATTATTTTTTTATATATAAAACTAACTTTATTAAACATAAAAAGATAAAATATCAAATCAAGTACATACAAAATATATTTATATTCACCCCATAAAATAGAAAAACAATACAAAACAAAATAAACTATGGACAAAATATTAACAAAATATAAACAAACTTTATATATATATATATATATATATATATATATATATATATATATATATAGTGATTTATTACATCATTTATCTTATTGACGGTGCTTGTTGTTAATTTTATTTTCTTGTTTTCTTGTAGAATTTTACATTTACTCTCCTTTCTTTTGACTTATCCAATCGTACCATCTATTCTATACAGTATAATATTTTGAGTCTATCTTGTCTTTTAACTCAAATGTTAATTTAGCCATTTCTGCACAATTGTAAATTTTTGGATTACTAGATGATCTGTTGGCAATTGATCCATTTTCCAATGTTGTGCTAATGCCAATCTGGCTGCTGTAATTATATATAATATTAAATATTTTGTTTCTTTGCTATAGTTTCCTTTGATCATGCCTAATAGAAAAAATTCTGGTTTCAACTCTATTACCTCTGTTGTTATTTCTGTTAGCCAAGTTTTTATTTTTTTCCAGTATTTCCTAATTTTTGGGCAAAGCCACCAGACATGAAAGAATGTGCCCTGTGCTTGTTTACATTTCCAACAAGTTGGGTTTAAGTTCGGATACATCTTCGCTAACCTCAAAGGGGCCAGATACCATCTATACCACATTTTATACTGATTCTCTCTACAAACTGCTGATTTTATCATGATATAATTAGTTTCTCATGCGTTTTCCCAGTCTTCCAATTGTATGTTATGTCCAATGTTTCTTGCCCATGCTATCATTTGTCCTTTTACTAATTCCTCTGCTAGGTCAAATTCCAATAGGTATTTGTAAATTTTTGAAATTAATTTTTCTTTCTTGGCTTCTAACAGTTTATCTAATTAGTTCAGTTTTAATTCAATTTCTCCTTCCTCTTGATCCATTTTATATCTTATTTTTATCTGTAAATAGGGCCACCAGTCTATCAATATTCCTTGTTCTCTAAGTTCTTCTTGTGTTTTTAATACTCCCTGGGAATCCAATATTTCCTTATATCTTATCATTTTTTGTATTGCTAGTGTGTTGGGGTGTATTAGCACCTCCATTGTGGATAACCATACGGGAACTTTTATATAATGTTTGTTTTTAATTTCTCGCCATGTACAGATTAGTAAATCTCTTAATATATGATTACTGAAATTTTTATATGTTTTGTTCCTGGTGTTCCATAAGAAGGCGTGCCACCTCATCATCAAATCATGTCCTTCTAATTTTAATAGTCTTTGATTTTCCAAATTCACCCATTCTCTAATCCATGTCAGACTTGTTGCTCTGCAGTATGTTTTCCATGCTGGCAAACCAAATCCACCTCTAGTTCTATCATCCTGCAATATACTTAATTTGATTCTTGGTTTTTTCCCTTTCCACACAAATTTTGTGGTTATTCTATTCAAATTATTGAAAAAAATTTTTATCTAATTTTACTGGAATTGTTTGAAATAAATAAAGGCGTCTTGGCAGTATGTTCATTTTTATCGCTGCAATCCCCCCTAATAGAGATAATTTCAATTTCCCCCATTTTTCCAAATCTTCATTTATTTTTTGAACTAAAATTCCATAATTGTTCTCCTTTATGGTTGCATATCTGGCTGTCAAATTTACACCTAAATATTTCACCTTCTTTACCACCTGTAATCCTAATTGATTGACTAATTCTTCTATTTGTTTTGCTGTTATATTTTTTGTTAACATTTTAGTCTTTGTTAATTTTTAAACCTGCCACTTTTCCAAATTCTTCTCTCTCTTTTATTAAAATTCGTCCTGTTTTTAATAGTTCTTCTATGAAGAATACAAGGTCATCAGCAAATGCTTGGACCTTGTATTCTTCTCGTTTTACATTTAGTCCTTTTATTCCTTTATTTGACCTAATTCTTATAAGTAGATTTTCCAATGTTAAAATAAACACTAAAGGTGAGAGTGGACATCCCTGTCATACTCCCTTATTTATTTCAAAGAATTTAGTAGATTCTCCATTTACTAATATACTTGCTTTTTGTTTCCTATATATAGAGGCTATCATCTTTTTAAATCTCTCCCCAAATTTCATGTTTTTTATTTGCTGAGTCATAAATTGCCAATTAACCTGATCAAAAGCTTTTTGTGCATCCAGAAATACCAGTGCTACTTTCCTTTCTGGATGTGCCTCAGAATATTCTAATACATTGATTACTGTTCTTATATTGTTTTTTATCTGCCTCGTTGGTAAGAATCTGGGTGTGTTCTATAATTCAATGATTTTTTCATTCTATTTGACATTATATTCATTAAGATTTTGTAATCAGTGTTTAATAGAGAGATCGATCTATAATTTTTTATTTGTGTTATATCTGCTCCTTCCTTCGGTATCACCGAGTTGTATGCCTCCCTCCAAGAGTCTGGTAGCTTTGCTTCTGTCAATGCTTCATTACATGTTTCTAGTAGAATCCAATTCAATGTTTCTCCTAATCCTTTATAAAATTCAGTTGGTAAACCATCTGTCCCTGGGGTTTTATTATTATTTTTGCTTCTTAATCGCCTTCTTTAGCTCTTCTATAGTAATATCCCTATTTAGTATCTCTTTTTCTTCCTCTGATAATGCTGGCATTCCCTCCCCACTCAGATATTTATTTATTTCTTCGGTTGTCTTTCTCGTAAAGTTCTTGAAAAAATTGAGTTACTATGTCCTTTTTCTTTTCTAAACTCTGTTGTATTTTACCCTTTTTGTCCTGTAATTGTTGGATTGTTCTTTTCTCCCTTTCTTTTCTCAATCTATAAGCCAATCACCTCCCTGGTTTATTTGCATACTCAAAGTGGTTCTGTTTTATATATTTCAATGCCGTTACATATTTTCCCTGTTCCAATATGTTCCATTTATGTTTAGCTGCCATCCATTTACTTCTAATTTGCTCATCCCCAGAGTTATCTTGTAATTTTCCTTCCCAATTTTTAATCTCTTCTTGTACCTTATTATATTCTTTTTCCCTCTCCTTTTTTTGTTTTACATTATAAACTATCGTTAATCCTCTCACATAAGCCTTTGTTGTATATCCCATAAATTCTGAAGGGAGGAGTGATATTTTGTATGATCTTTAAAGAACAATTTTAATTCCTTTTCCATTTGTTCAGTGTATTCTTTTTCTTTCAATATCTGTGTGTTCATCGTCCATCTACTCTTTTTCCTCTGCTGTCCTTTCCATATCAGCATTACTGGATTATGGTCAGCCCAATTGTTTGACATTATTCCTACTTTTTCTACTTCTTGTATCAATATTTTAGTTACCCATGCCATGTCTATTCTAGACCAGGACTTATGAGGATTAGAATAATATGTAAAATTCTTTACCTCAGGGTTATAAAATCTCCAGCTATCAACTAAATTTAATTCTTTTACTAGATCAATAAAAGTTCTAGGCAGTACATTTTTCTTTTTTTTTTTATTGCTCTGATCACTTTTATAATCCTTTCTTACATCTACAATTGTGTTAAAATCACAATCAAACATACGTTCTCCATTTTTTGTTCTATTATTTTTTCATGTACTTTTTTGTAAAATTCTGTTTGTCCACTATTCGGCGCATATATAACCACTAATAAAATACTTTTATATTTAAATTTTACCTCTATCATCAATATTCTTCCCATTAAGTCTGCATATTTCAAGTTACTCTCTAGTCCTTCTTTAACATACACCACTATTCCTCTTTTCTTTTCTTCTGCTAGTGTTACAAATGGTTTATCTAATTTTTTGCATTGTATATATTTTTCATCTTGTTTTCTTATATGTACCTCTTGGAGGCACACAATATCCATTTTTTGTTTCACAGTTTTTCTAAAAATTTGATGTCTTTTGGCTGGGGAATTAAGACCATTTACGTTCAATGATAAAATTTTTAGATTTTGTTCCATTCCTTAATGAATGTCCTATATGCCCTTTCCTATTTCTTCCTGTCCATTCTCTTGGTTCTTGTTCTCACTCCTTCTTCCTCTTGGATTTCTCCTTCTTCCTCTTTATCTCCTTCTTCTAGTACTTTTTCTTGTTCCTCTTGTCTCTGTTTCCCTTTAGTACTCCTTTCCAATTCCTCCCTTTTATTATTTACTCCTTCTATGCCCATCACTTGGTCGTGCAGATTCTGTGCTTTATTTTGTGGGTCCCTGCCATGACACCAACATTCCTTCCAGTGTTATCCATCTGAACGGTACATGCCGCTTATTTAATAATGTGGCCAAGAACCAATATTCCTTTCTCAGTTCCCATATTCTCTTAGGGACTTGCTTTAATGTAATTATTTCCTTGCTTCTGTAGAACATTGGTTCATTTTTCGTTATTTTGTAAACAATGTCTCTTACTGTTCATCTCACAAATCTTACGTGGACCTCCCTTGGTAATTTATATTGTCTAGCATAATTTGTGTGAACTCTATAGACTTCGTCCAACTCATTTATTATTTCATCCTTATCAGGTTAGAGAGCCTCCGCAATCACTTCCACCATCACTAATGTTAAATCCACCTCTCTATCTTCCACCATGTTCTGAAAGCGCAGGTAAAATGCAGCCCTCTCCATCTCCAGATGTGCCATGGTATTTTCCAATTCTTTGTTAAGTCCCATCATTTTCTGGTCCAAAGATTCCAATTTTTCTTCCATCTCCTCTGTTTTCTTTTCTATAGCTATTATTCGTTGATCATTTTTTTGTATAATTTCTTGTATTGAGTCCATCTTTTCATCTATCTTTTGGATGTCACTTTTTACTTCTTTTAATCTCATCCATATCCCTCCTTGTTTCTTTATGATTCTTGGTCATACATTCCTGCATTTTAAACATGGTCTCTTGAATTGTTATAAGTGTAGTCTGCATAGTTGGCATGTTTAAAGTGGGAGGTTGCTTATCTGATGGGAACATTGTCCTCTGTGATGCAAAGGAAGCCGATGATCTGATCAGTGTCAAGGTAGTTTTCTTTCCCGTTTTCACAGTGGTTGTGGTGGTACTAATTATTTCCGTTAATATTTTATACTGTTCCCCTAAGATTCTGTCTATCTTCTCCCAAATTACCATCCACTTTACTATTCAACTTCTTTTCCTCCCCTCCCTTCTCTATCCTCTTAATATAGTATAATACTAACTTAGTTAATAAAATTCTATTAAAAAGAAAAATTCATAAATATCTTAATTAATACTCTAATTACTAAAATTCTTATATAATTACTAAATACTAATTAATTTAATGTTTAAAAGATCTAGTATTAACTTTAAATATTTATTTTAAATATTCAATAAGATAATAAAAAGTAGAGGTACAGAAAGAAGAGAAAGCAAAAATAGAAAAAAGAAGAGAGAAAGTACAACAACAATAAGTAATTAATAAGTAATTAGGAAGTAGTAACTTGCTAATACTAAATTTCCTCTATAGGTAACTAAATATATCGATATGTAGGTTATATATATAAATAGCTATAAATATAATTATAAATATAAATAAATGTATATAGGTAATAATAATTTGCTATTAATTAATTATGAATACCAAATAAATACAAATATACAAATGTTCCTCTATCAATGGATAAATATGTCAATATGTAGGTTATATATCTAAAAGTTCACAATATTTCCAGCTTTTGTGTGTTTTTAAAAAAGTTCAGATGTACTTCCAATATAGTCTTTCTTTCTTTCACACTTTTAGTTTTCACTCACAAGTAATCAAATATGGCGATCTCTAATCAGCACTGTCACTCTTGTGCATCTTTTACTTTTTGCCAATCCACATTTCTCCTTCCATTGGAGCAGCTAAGATAGGGGTAGAAATAGAACCTCGTATTCAGTTCACTTCTCTTTCCCAGATTCCTGGAACACCTGTTTTCCTCAATCAATATTTCACTCCTCTGGTGTTTTTCTGCTGGTCTGAAATTCGCCTCCTCACTTTTGCTCTCCTCGTTAATTGCTGCCTGTTTACAATCTGAGTCTTTCTTTTCAGCTTGCTGCGCCTCCCAAATCCAAATTCTTCTTCTCCTCCAATTATCCAAACAAGTTTAAAATCTTTATTTTTCTGCTCTCACTGTCAATTCTCGCACCATACTCACTCTCTGCTTCCCGTTGTTCTCGATCAGGGCATCAGGCCTCTGAGTCAGCCATGCCGGCTGTCTTCTTCCAGTTTGGATTAAGGGTCCTTCTTGGTGTGGCGGGAGACCACACCTCTCCATGCCTCCTCCGAAGATTCCCCTCTTTCTTGCCGGTCCCACCAGAACCGAACCTCGCCCTTAAAGGGCACCAAAATGCTAGAAAATTGGCATTGGGAACGGAGCAATTTTCCCCATGCCACCTCAACCTCACATCACCACTGGAAGTCTTTTTTTTTTTTAACCTGATGATTTTTAATTCTTGTATGACTCAATTTTCCTCATTCATCCAAGATTTAAAAAGTTTTGCAATTGTGAACAGATAACAACTTATAATAATACAGAGGGAAAGGTTTATGATTTACCTTATGGAGGAAAAGGTTTAGATGCTGGAGTATCTGTCTGGTTGATAGGGGTGCAAAGGATGAAGGTTAGAGCAACATTAATTCTATGAAAGTGCCCAATGATGTTAAAGGAATGACACATAAGTTAATACCAATGATTCTTTCTTTCTTTCTTTCTTTCTTTCTTTCTTTCTTTCTTTCTTTCTTTCTTTCTTTCTTTCTTTCTTTCTTTCTTTTCCTTCCTTTCTTCCTTCCTTCCTTTTTCTATTTATCATTTCTCTATCTATCTAACTATCTATCATTTATCTATCAATCATCTTCCTTTCCTTTCCTTTCCTTTCCTTTCCTTTCCTTTCCTTTCCTTT
>WNWU01011211.1:0-15591 GCA_012654045.1 Ptyas mucosa | reverse complement strand
ATGTTTCTTTTTTCTTTTTTCGTAGGCTTCGTATGCTTTTCTATCTAGCCAGGTTTTACCTACGTAAGTTATGTTGTACCTTTTACAGGGAGGATAAAAAAAAAAAGGGGGTGTGGCTCACTGAGGAAGCCTAAAAAGGCAGAAATGGTCCATCTGAGTCTCCCAGAAACAACAGAGAATTGCAGTTGGCTAGAGAAGAGAGAGGCCCAGAACCTGTGAATGTGATTTCACAAACCAGGGCTGCAGAACAACATAACTTACGTAGGTAAAACCTGGCTAGATAGAAAAGCATATATATATATATATATATATATATATATATATATATATATATATAAAATTTAAAAATTCAGTGAAATACTATGAGCATTCTTCCAATGTTTTAAACTCTGCTCAGTTACTCAACTGTGTTGAAAACAGCGCTCTAAAGTTTTCTAATAATTCCATTTCAACAAAAATGCAGAAGAATTGCTGGGTGCTCTAAATTTTAAACAGGAAAACAGCATTAGTAATAGTTTTGTAGTATATTTAATAACTCACGTTATTTCCACAGGAAATGGCTCAGGTATTTCTGGACATCTGATAAAGAGCAGAAATTACACAGTTTGTTCTTCAACAATAAGATCTAAGATTATTTTTTTTTGGAACTTGTATGGTTTGTTCTTCATGTACAGCTTTTGTACATGACAGTTGTAAACAAACCTATTTTCACAACAATATTACACACATAGGTTCTGCAATGCTGTATGCCCACGTTTAGAGAAAATAGCCATTGCCAGAAAAGCTAAGTGGTGTCCCCAGCAAACTACAGAAGCAGTATATGAAGAGAACATCCAAATTTTGCAGTCAACAAGGGCAACATCTGCAATTGCATACATTTTTCATTCTTGCAAATATATCGTGGCTCTTTTAAATGGAAGAAAAAATAAGCATTTCTATGGAATGTCAGACGTTTACCTCTATAAGAAATATTTGCATGGTTACCCATCTTAAACAAAATTCTGGGTAGTAATAACAATAAAATTAATAAACCATAAAATGAAAACAAAAACCAGATTCCACAGTCATTCCTTTGGGATGTTTCACCACCAGCTTCAGATATTCTTTTTCCATCCCTGAACCTGGGTTTGCTGAATCTTTTGGGGGAAGAGTGTTCCATAAGGTAGGGACAGCCACAGATGGGAAGACTTCAGGAAAGGAGCTGGAGCATGCCTACCCTAGCCATATTTAGTAGGAAGGGAAGATACTGTCAGGGAGAAGAGAAGATCCTGCAAATATCCTGATCCTTGCCATGTAGGGATTTAAAGGTGACAACCAGGAGCTTAAATTACACTCAGAAGAAAACAGGGAGCCAACACAGCTCGTACAACAGGTGTAAGATTGGCAAACCTGGGGCTGCATGTGCCACTGGTTTTGGGGCCAGTTGTAGTTTCTGAGTTGCCATCAAGGGCAGTTGAAGTGATCCTCAAGGGCAGTCCCATGTAAAGCGTATTGCAGTGATCTCATTTTGGACAAATCCAAATTTGTTCCAAGAATTTCGTAATGAAAAATATAAAGATGTTCTCTAAATTGCAGAATGGGATGATTCCCTCTCTAGTTTTACCTTGGTCATGTCATGCAGGAGAGTTCACTGGAGAATGTAATTACATTTGGAAAAGTCAGCGGTAAAAGGAAGCCAGGCTGTCAAAGAACATGGTGGCTGGACACTAACAAAGCCTGACATCAATCAGAGCAGACAAAAACTCAATGAAGATAGGAAGATGTGGCGAGACCTGGTCCATAGAATTGGACATGATTAAATGCATCCTCTTCCTCCCCCTCCTGATGCTTTATGAATCTTTTTCTTGTAATACTGTATGTGCCAAAGGGGAAAAAAGAAAAGAAAAATACCTTGCACTTTCACAACTGAATATCTCTACCTCTTCGGCGGATTCTTCATCAACAGATTTATCACTGCTGTATTTTTTGCCTATTTTATCAAGAGATTGATACATATCCTTAAGCCAAGAAGGCTTGTCGAAAGAAGATGCTGAAGTCTTAAGCATGAGGAAAGGATGTGAAAAAATGATAACAAAACTTCAGTCTGAGATTTTACTGTTCGTGTTGCATTATCATTTTATTTATATCTCAGGTTCAAATTCCAGATCCTGGAATGGAGGTTCTTCCTGAAGGAATATGTGGCTAGCAAATTAGAGCAAACTTAACTGTGAACTCCTAATTAAGTTGTGAGTTTTAGCTCCCTCTTTATCTATGATAGGCAGTTCTGGAATGTATTTTGTATTTCTGCTAATTAGTGTTAGTAGTAGCCTGTAACATGAGCAATTACCTGCAGTTTAAAAATTTCTTTCAGTATTAGCATTCCTAAACTTTGCAAGTGTTGTTATCTTTAATACATGTTATTTAATTTGAGCTTAATTATGATGTATGAAATAAATGTATGCCTTAATGTTGTATGGAAATAAGATTTTTATCAATTCATCTGGCTATTACAACTCTGATTTTAGTGAATTGTTACTATTATTCTTATAGGATCTTTTCAAAAGACCTATCTTGCTTCATGCATTCTATCTCCCACATTAATGGGTTTGACAGAACTGGAAAAGATGCTTCCAAAGCCATGTTTGTTCATCTTGATATATTTAATAAGTCAGAAATGGTTGTAACAAAATTTTCTCCTGAAAAAATGTCATAGTAATAGTGATACACAAAATACATAAAACTGTAAGATATGGTTTACACATCTGACTCAATACACTTCATACATTAAGTCAGATTTTCCTTCAGGTTTTGTGACTCCAGCCGTTGTGATTTATTCCATAATTTATTTTCTGGTCACTCAGTTTGGTGCAATGTGGGAACTATGTCATTAAAAAATCTTCAAAATAGTTCAAAATATTGTTTTTTTCTTAAATGTACAGTATGTATTTGGACATTTCAAAATGTCAGTTATCTAGAAATCACAGGTGTAGGACAGGCTGGGCTCCAGACCATTGGCTGTTACAACAGCCTCTTCTTATTCTACAGAGAGAAGCTAGAGTGGTTCTGAATTACTTCTACTTGAGCAGAAAATAAGGATGCCTCCTGTTCCTCAAGGCAACTGATTGGCTTACAGGATCCAGAAGAAATGGTGAGATGCCAGGGAAACTGGCAAATTCAGGAAAAATGGCTAGGAAGCTGCCATTTTTATCCATAGTACTGTCAATATGGAATGATTATCCTTCTTGGCTTAAAACTCAATGAGTGACTTTAAAACAGGAAAGCTACATTTAGAGAGATGACTAGAGACTTCAGTTACCAAGTAAAAGCCAACCTATGTTAAATACTGCAACCCAATTTGAAGCTTACTCAGAAGAAAACCTCATTTAGTTTAATATACTCCCAAAATAACAGGTTTGTTTGTTTATTTATTTATTTAAACAAATTTAAGTAACCATCCAACTCTCACATAAGTGATTCTAGGCAGCTTGCAAATTTTAAACTAAATTTAAAAATTTAGTTACACTTTAATTTGGAGGATGATGATGATGATTAAATTCAGGCTTGCCTAAGCCACTTCTGTAATACTTATGGGAATGTGGAGCCATATTTTTCATATCCAATAGAAAATTGAATATAGCCAGATCACCAGTGGTTGCTTCTGCATTTACATATCTGTTTTTCAGGTGTATCTTCCATCTGTCTATCCAGAAATGTCCTTAAAGAAAACAAAAGAGAAAAATAATGAGATGTTAGACTGGACAAACTCTTTTGACAATGTTCAAACCAAATATGGCATCTATTTCTGTCCTCGAGGAGTATACAAAATCTTATCATTTAATAACAGGTGTATATATTTCTGTTTCCAAAATGGACTTAAAAGGCTTTTCAGTCACAAGACTCTTCTGTGCATGTACAAGCAATAGACAGGCAGCAGAAGCCTTAATTGCCTCTTATGATAAAACACACCTGCAATTGTCTCCAAAGTTTTAAGAGTGCATGTTGCAGGTAACCACATAGCTGTATGAGATTTTACTTATTTTTTACTTCATTAGCATGCTGACAAGCAGGGAGCCCACATGGATAAGGGACATTATATTGGCCGAGGGTGATGGGAGTGTGGAGGTAGCAGGAAAGGGGAGGATTATGTGTGTGTGGCAGGGTGAGGAGACTGAGGCGTGCGTATCTTAGGGGGGCATTTTGGAAAGGAAGCTCCCTCGGAGTGGGGCTGAGGAGGCAGCGAGGTAGCAACTGGCAGAGAAAAAGGTGGGGGAGCAGAGCGAGGGGCTGGGCAGAGCAAGCGCGAGAGGGAGGTGACCGTTGGCGGGGGGGGGGGGAAGCGGGAGGGGCTGGGCACAGCGAGCGCAGAGAATGAGGGGGTAGAGGGAGCGCAAGGCAACGCTGGGCGGAGGGAGGTGACCGTTGGGGCAGGGCGAGGCGGACGGTGGGAGGGAGCGCGTTCCGAGTGCGCCCTGCTGGCCCGCGCGCGCAAGGGCCCGTCCGCTGGGATTCCCGAAGGGAGGGGCGGGGCAGGGAGGATGTGAGTAGGGAGCCTAGAGCTCCAGCTTGCGCTCTCTTGTCCTTCCCTCCTCGCGCTTCCCCACCTCCCTTTTTTTTTTTTGCGGAGAAGGGAGGGGGAAGGTGGAGGAAAAAGGGGGGGTTACTTGGAAGATTAAGCTGCTCCAGTTGCTCGGGTCCATGGCGGCGGTAACGAGCGGGGGAGGGGGTTCAGCTCGCCGAGAGGGGGAGTCGGGAAGGGAGGGGGGAGCGAGTGGGGAGCAGAAGCAACGTCGCGCGGGCGGGGGGAGTGAGGTGGGAGGGGGGATAGAGCGAGGAGGCAGCGGCGCGAGGATTCCTCGGCGCGCAGCTGATTGGCCCCTTCTGCGCGCGCGCTCCCCCCTCCCGCACCACAGCCTTCCTCTGCGGGAGGGGGAAAAGAGGGGTGTGGAGAAGGCGGCAGGTATTGATTGGGTGGGGCTGTAGTCCTCGCTCCCGACGTGCGCGGGACCGTACGAGGGACCCCACGTGTGGTGCCTGCTGATTGGGCGGACTGGCAAGCGCTGTGACCGTAGGGCTCATTTTTTTAAAGACTAAAGTTGATTGGCCAGTGCCAAAGCGGCCGCGCGCGAGTAACAGTTGTCTTTTTCTCCTCCTCCGTTGTTGTTTTTTAATCTAAGTGACATGGACCCGTTTTACAAAATGGCTGCCAGCCTTGATCTTTTCACCTTCTAATGTGGTTACATCTTTGCTGACAGCCGTCCATATTATTTATATTCTACTTTACATCTATTTAATCTTTACTGGTAAAAAGTGCAAGAAGGATTAACGAAGTTCATATATTAACCTGTTAAGTTTTAATTATATTGATAGTAAAGAGCTCTATTGCAGAGGACAAATGAAACCCCTTATAATATAAAGTATGCATGCACCTTGCGTTGGTGAGATGCTGCAACACAAGGAAGATATTTTTCTTCCAGCAAAACTATTCAAGAAGTATAGTGCCTTACTCTCTTGTAATTTAGGCAGAATACAAACGAATAAATAAAAGTATTATCAATGTTTAAATAATAAATTGGTTTAAAAGCAAGTCAAGTAAATTAAGTAATCTTGATTCTAGCAGTTTCCTTATAAATGCTTGGGTCAAAAGATATCTCTTGAGTAGGCAAAGATGCCTTTAGGCAAGCCTTACCTCCAAAAACATAAAATTCCACTGCTGGATGTTAGGCCACAATACAAGGAAGTGCATTTTTAAATAAGTTTTTGTTTTAACTGTATTTTACCTGGTCCCTGGATAGAAAAATGGGATCTAAATATGAAAGAAAATAAGAGCAATAGAACGATCCAATGGTTTTAACTGATTTTTTTCTTTTTGTATACTATTAGATGCTCCTTTGATGAAGTGGTTAAGGAATCAGGTTAGAAACCAGGAGCTCTAGTGCCATCTTATGCACAAAGCCAGCTGGGTGACTTTGGGCCAATCCTTCTCTTTCAGCCCTAGGAAAAAGGCATTAGCAAGCAACTTCTGAAAAATCTAGTCAAGAAAGGTGCAGGGGCTTATCTAGGCAGTTCCAAGACTCAGACAGACTTCATTAGCATGCATGTCTTCTTGGTAATATGAACTTTAATGTTTGTTTAGCACTGAAAATAATTGAAAGCTGCCAAGAGGAGAAGGGAAAAAAGGCTATGACATCAATTGAGGAATGTAGCAGGAAGCCAATGCTAAACATACAAATTCATCCAGCAAAAAAATCAAATTATTTGATTATAAAGAGGTGTGGGATCTCCAACGTGGCCTTGGTAAACCTCATAAGAAGGTCTTATGGAGCAAATCAAGCTTACCAGCCAGACGTTCCCTCTCAGAATTGAAGATTGAATGAATCCAAGCTTAATACACCCATTTTGTCATGATTTGTTCCCCTCACCAAAAATTTTACAAAAATCAATCCCACCCTTTTTTTAAAGGTGAGAATATATTATATTGAATCCTGGCCGCAGTAATGTGGTCTCTGAGTTATGGTGTTCAAGGAAATGCTGGCTCTTCACTAAAGCAGCATATTGAGAGTTTGGAGAAATTTATTGGACTTTGGAATATCGTGGGTAAATAAATTAATATAGGTATCTCTAGAAACATATTTTAGCTTACTTCAATCAAACAAATTATTACAATAATAACCATCATCACCGTTGTTACAGAAACAGCCAACCCCCAATTGATGCCATTCCCATGTTGTCGAATCCCCTGCTTTGGTATCTTCAAGGTTAACCAAAGAGAAGTAAAGTGAAAGATGGGCCTTCACGTATTTTAACATAAGAGCTCTTTTCCCCAGAAGAAAAGTATATTCAGGCCCATCTACCCTTTAAAGGCAACAAAAGTTTTACCAATCCTGTTTTGTTAAAGTAATCATATCTGAAATTTCTGATTTAATTCTATCGAACCTCATTCAGTTTTCCCTGCTTTCACATTTCAGTTATTTTAGCTTTGTGTTATACGCCACTCTCCCCAGATGCTGATCACAATTTGTAAGAACCTGACATGTTGTTTATCTTTGTATATAAGAGATGGGAATCAGGCAGAGAAGCGGTCTTGGCACACGCACATTACTATAAACAATCTAACAAGGCTTTTACTCAAAAATAGTAACTGTCTTTAAAGAAATGAATGCTCAATTTACATCAATTGGGCCTTCTGGGTTGGGGGGGGGGGGGGAGAGACAGCTAGGTAACCAAATCTTGTAATACTATTATTGAATCTGTTAGGATTGTTTATGTAGGTTGCTTTTACCTAATCAGAAGGTTTCTCCATTTTTCTGGAGCTTGGTGTATTCATATTGGTTTCATTTTTAGTCAGCAACAAGTCAGATTTCAACAGAGCAGATGCTTCCTGGATGGTTTTTCTGTTATTGAAGAGTTTTATTACATTATTCTAGAAATGAGAAAATCAGAAGACTTATGGGTAGTTAGTTCTCTGCAGTTCACATTTATCATACGGATCAAGTGGGCAATTAGGTTCCTCCTAGGCTCGTTAAGGATCAGGTGTGCCAACTGTTTTTGCACCTCAGCTTCAAAGACATTGCCCTGAAGAAAACAGTTATCAGTGCTTGACAAAAAGTCAGATAAAAGGGGCGTAGAGATGGTTTGTTCCTGATAATCCCAATGCACTTCATTGGACAATGTTTTATCAGGCAACAGTTCATTCAAAGTTTCTGTTAGATTCAATGATGGAAGAGACAGATACAGCTCTTTAGTGACAACAGTTTTTTATTAGTAGACCAGTGCAACCCAACAACCTGCTTGTCCGGCAGTGTCCTCTTTTATAGAGGGCTGCCAGACAGCTTAACCAATGAGCGTCAAGTATTTTCCTGCCGTTTTGGAGGACCTGAGTGAAGCCTATGACTCACTCCTTATATGGTGATAACATTTCCTATGATACAAAACAGTTTCAGACTCCTCAGAAGTAATTCTGGAGTTGCTTCCTCCAATATTAAGTGTCTGAGAAGGTTTTCCTTTCTTGATTCCTGAGACTCAAGTTCCTTCTCCAAAAGTTTCTCTGGGTGGACGAAGGCCCCCTGGCTGAGGGAGACTGTCTTGAGGGATCCTCCATGGCTGGGTTTCTGAGAGGTTGACCAGGTCAGCCAACCATGGTCTTTTGGGCCAGTGGGGGGGCCAGAAGCAGGATCTCTGCTTTCTCCAGCAGCACCTTCTGATTATCCCTGGAATGTGGGGAAGAGGAGCAAAGGCGTATAGTAGCCCTCGGGGCCATGAACTGCAGAGTGCATCGACTCCTCTGCCCCGGTTGCCGCGAACCTGGTATAAAACCTGGGTAGTTGGCTGTTGGAGAGAGTGGCAAACAGGTCCAGGACTGGGAGGCTGAAGCGTTCCGACAGCTCCTCTCGGCCTGTCTAGGTCAGGCTGTGCAACACACAAAAAGCCGGAACAGTTGTCAAGCGAAACAAACAGCTTTATTTTGCGACAAACCCAGACTGCAGCAAACGCCATGCAACTATGGGTAGTGTAAAGTCAGCACTGGGAGCTTCCACCTCCCAGCACCTTTTAAGCCCCTTAGCTAACCAGCATCTGGCACTCCCACAACCCACTCTTCTCTCAGCTGCTCAGCATTTGGCATTCGGCTTCTTTTTCAATTTTAAATGGCCCGCCCAGTGCAGTTTCTCTGACAAGCATTGGGTCACCGTGATGTCATCTGCCATCGCTGGGAGCCAGAAGCTTCAGTGTGCTCACCCACCTGGCGCCAGCCGCCCTGTCCACCATCCTGCCACCTTCTGTCCTGAGCGAAGTTGCTGGCTGCTCTGCCCACTCCCCTCCAGGATTGTCAAGCCCTGGCCTACCTGAATAGGGTAGGATGCAGATGCCACTCTGAGCGGTCGACTGTGGCTCTGCTGAGCCAGTCCACCTGTATGTTCTTCATACCTGAGATGTGTTCTGCCCTGAGGGACAGAAAATGTCTCTCTACCCAGAGACCCAATTGTTCAGCCTCTGGCATGTGGGATCTGGAATGGGCAGTTGATATGAGCCTCGGTGGCCATGTTTTCCATCAGGATGAGGACATGCCAGCCAGACACCATGTCCTGGAACCGCTTGAGGACCAGGTGGGCTTCCGGAGCTCCAGCCAGTTGATGTTGTGTCCCAGGTCCACCTGGGTCCACTGCCCCTGTACCATCAGGGACTGGAGATGGGCCGCCAAGCCAAAGAGGCTGGCATCCATAGTGATGGTCAGGCAGTTGGACTCTTTGAAGAGGCATTCTCTGGTGATGGTCATAACCATAACTTATATTGTCATAACACTTCCCATGATACATAACACTTCCTATGAAACATAACAGTTTCAGACTCCTCAGAAATAATTCTGGAGTTTCTTCCTCCAATTATTAAGTGTCTGAGAAGGTTTTCCTTTCTTGATTCCTGAGACTCAAATTCCTTCTCCAAAAGTTTCTCTGGGTGGACCAAGGCCCACTGACTGAGGGAGATTCTGTCCTGAGGGATCCTCCCTGGCTGGGTTACTGAGAAGTTGACCAGGTCGGCAAACCATGGTTTTCTGCGCCAGTGGGGAGCCAGAAGCAGGATCTCTGCTTTCTCCGCCAGCACCCTGGAATGTGGGGAAGAGGAGCAAAGGCGTATAGTATCCCGCCACCTTCCGTCCCAAGGGAAGTTGCTGGCTGCTCTGCCCACTCCCCCCCAGGATTGTCGAGCCCTAACAATCCACCTAGAATGATGGTATTGAATACCAAGCTGAAATCTATAAAAAAGACTTACACAAGTCCCCAGGGATTCAAGCTGTTGCAAGTGCCATATTGACAGCATCATCTGCCAACCTATTGGCTCAGTAGGCAAAGTGCATGGGGGCTAATGGAGGATCTGTGGTGACTTTCAGATGGGCCAGTTGTTCAGCAAAAGCTTTAAAGCAAGGAGTTACTCTGACTTAACCTGGGGCTTTTCTGATATTTTGTCTATAAAGTACACCTCATGCTGCTTTTTATAGGATCACTGAGGAGAAGTAGCAGATTGATTGGAGATAGATGTAGGAGATTTGGCTACTGTTGGTGTATCTGAGGTGGAGGAGGTAGGAGTAGATGACAGTGATTTGCCCCCGAGCATACAGAAGAACACATTCATGTCATCTGCCAGTTGATGATGCCCTTCAATAAGGGATGGGGTCTGCTGTAGCTAATTATGTTCTTCAGGCTTCTCCATGCAGTCGCTGGTTTATTAGCTGAGAACTGATTTCTCAGATTTTCGGAGTATTCTCAGATTTTCTTTACTATTCTGTTCTCCCTTGTCAATACATTCCTGGCCTGATTGTACAGCATTCTATCTTCTTTCTTGTAGGCTTCTTCTTTGGCATAATGTAGCTGCTTGAACTTAGTTGTGAGCCAAGATTTATTGTTGTTACAAATACACAAACTCTTGATAGGCACACACATCCCCTCATATGATGCTAACATATGATGTCATGGTGTCAGTAAATTCATCCAGGTCTTCTAAAGCAGCTTCAAAAACACTCCGATCTCTGCAATCGAAGCAAGCCTATAATTCTAGCTTTGCCTCCTCAGTCCAAGACTTTGCTATTTTGACTACAGGCTTTGTGGTTTTTAAGTTTCTGCCTGCAGGTGGGGATGAGATGGATGATCAGAGAGACTATAGCTGCTTTCAGCAGAGTGGTAAACTCCTTTACCACTCTGTGGAGTAGCAGTGAACCAATATGCCCTTGCCTCTAGTGAGACAGCTGACATGCTAATTGTATCTGAGCAATTCAGGAGTGACATTAGGTCTGTTAAAATTCCCCAAAACAATGAGTAGGGAGTCTGGACATTTCTGTTCTGTGTATAACTCTTGGCATCCCCTACTAGGCTAAATGATTGAAAGTATGAGAAAGTTAAGGTCATCTCCGATTCTGGTCCCATTTTAGTTAATTGGTTTTCAAAATCAAATTGGGATTTGAGTGTAGTTTCAGTTCAGAAATTACATAGTTGGATTACCATGAATGAGGAAAAAAATAGAAAAATGATCCTATTGATTCCAGTTTACCATGGATTTTCTTTTTGCTGACCCTCCCTTCCCCGCAACGATTCCCCCCTGCAATTCCATTTAAAGCAGAGGATAGAAGCTTCCTCACTGGTTCACAGGATGCCTCAAGGGTAGATCCTAATAAGGGAATTGCACCTAGCACATGGAAAGGGACCCAGTGGAGTGGAGTGGAGTATCTAAGGCAATAGACTAGAATCCAGGAGCCTGCTAGCTGTGTGACCTTGGGCCAGTCACTCTCTCCCAGTCTTAGGAAGGCACAATGGTAGACCATTTCACAAATATTTCCCCCCAAAAAGTGCAGGGGCTTCTCCAGCCAGTCTCCAGGGGTCAACACTGATTCAAAGGCACCAAACTTCAATCTTTCATCTTCAATCAGACTTATTGTCTCCAGGTTTCATCTCTTAAAACCAACTGCCCCCTTGAAAAGGTTGCTTTGCCCAACAATAGAAATAACCCCAGGTACTCAGATAAGGACTTGCCAACTTCCCCAACAATTGTCATTGTTAAATATAAAGTATTGCTCCTAAAGTTTTAATTATAGTTAAAGAACTTTTTGAAAAATTAGTATTATTACAATTAACAAAATGGCTCCGAAAAGTCCAGAACAGAAAAGGGAGAGGGGAGTGCTTTCTGAGCTGTAGTTAGGGAGACTTTGCCCTGCAGCTAGGGAATGTTTGTTAATAAGTGTTCCTGATAGGTTGTGAGCTTGTTAGTATCCAGCCAATGGGAAAACAGAACAGTGTTACGTGCGGGGGTGGGTGTGGGGGAGTAGTATAAAAACCTGCTTGGTTTTTTGCTCTAGGTCCACCTCATGTGCAGCTGTATTTGCAAATATATTAATAAATCTTTGCTACTTTTTGGAACGGGATTGCCTTCATTACTCATCCCTCACAATTTGAAACCATAAAATAAGGTTGTTTTATTTTAATTTTTTTGCTCTATCAAGTGAAGTGAGGAAAATAGAATGCTTTCCCTGCAAAAGAGAACAGACTTACTTATACAGCTAATGTTCATATTTTGTCATCAAGTGAATATTGTTTTATTCCTCAGTCTTTTTAATATCCGTTACATTTTGATTTTGTATTGTAAATGTTGTGGATTCTTAGTCACATTGTGAGTCTTATTTCACTCTGTGCTATTTTGTTGTTGTTGTTACAGTTTATAGTCATAATTTAGTTACAGATATAAAAAGACCTGATATTTTATTCTGGATTTGGGAACCTTAAAACATTGTTGAAGATTTTATAGAGATGCAATAAATAAATGAATACATATATACCGAGGATAATCTTGCTGCTACACAAATGTCATGTGAATGAACTACACGTTTGTAAAACATCATTCTGGCACCAGGAAACCTATATAGATTTTTATCATTGGTAGCCATTAGGGCCATGAGTAATAAGAACCTTAGTTCAACCCAACTGCAGTTGCTCCAGATGGGGGAATATCTATTCTGAAATGTTTTTCAGCCTCGGGATAAGGATAACAATAAAAACGTGCACGGAAAAATGTATTTAATAATATAATATATAGCAATAAACAGTTTTCTACATAAGTAGGATTAGTCTTCTTCATCTTCCTCTCCTTCCTCTTCTGAACCTCTGTCGATATAAAAGGAATAAAAGATGGTATTACAATATGGTTATAACCTACATATTCTTCTAATCAGTCTGTTTAATCTTTTCCTCTAGTTTGCCAACTCAGCCTCATCCTGCACATGGCAGAAGTTTCTGTCCTGAGTAGTACAGCTAATTACTAGTATGCATTATTTCAGGCTAACTCTTCCCACAGTCAAAAGTTATACCCTGACTGGGACAAGGTTGGTATGCCCTCCCCTTCTGAGGTTGGTATTGCCGCCATATTGTTGAGGGCATTATCCTGACATTATAAACAGCTCAGAGAGTGTTGTAAAGCACTGTGGGGTTGTATACAAGTCTAAGTGCTATTGCTTTTGCTAATTCTGTTGTAAGATACTAGCTTATTTGACAGAAAGCAACGATCGACTTCTAAATCTGCATTTCCAGTTTCTATTAAACCAAGCTAATATGGAAATGTCATTATATATTTTAACATACATTGGAAAATATGATCCCACAGACTGAGTATATTAAGAAAATCTGGAATGTCAGGTATTCATGTGCAAATTCTTACATTCTCTCCATGAATTGCAATGTTGCTAGGCTACATTTTTCAGAAAGAACATACATTTTCTCTGAGGAAATCTAGACAAACATAGGAAAATCATCTAAAAATAATTGAAGCTTGAACCTATTTTTTTATATCCACTAAATATACCTTTGCTTTCTATGTCCTGTATTCTAGCAAAGTCACACACACACACACACACACACACACACACACAAATCTTTAGGAAAAAGATCTCCATTCCTTCTTTATATATTTAGAGAGGAATAATAGTTTTATTGTTTAATGTTTTATTTTAGATTTCATGCTATTTTAATTATATAGTGCTCTAGCAGTGGGCTTATTAAATTACCACGCATTTCCATTTCTAAAAAGAGCCATTTGTCCAAATGTTATTTAGAATCTGAAATGTGTTCAGCTACTAAAAAATGAACCCTTTATTGTTCCAGATTATATCATACTATTACACTACAGGAGGAATTAGGTGTTATAATTCTGCGTACAGTGTATTTTATATTTAGTTTATATATGCAAAGCTTTTTAGGTGTGTAAAATTGTTGATTTTAATAACAATGAAACTGCAATAGTAACAGTAAATATTAGATGTTGTTTTAAACAAACGCATTAGAAATAAATGGGGGGGGGGGAGTTCTAAGTTAAAGAACAGCCCTTGGCAGACTATACTACTCACTCAGTCTTTGGAGAGGTTTCACTAGCGGGCGTGTCTTTTTCAGACCTGACAAAGAACAGAAAAACATTTTAATAGAACAGAAGTTAAAAAGAATTCTGCTGCAGCTAAGATTGTCTCCTTCCCAATAAAACAATTTATATTGTTTTATTTGTTTCCTGGTATGATTTGATTGCTTATTAGTAACCTATGACTATCAAGTGTTGTAAGAACCTTATGATTCTTGATGAATGTATTCTATTTTTTTTTCTTTATGTACACTGAGAGCATATGGACCCAAGACAAATTCCTTGTGTATCCAACCACACTTGGCCAACAAAGAATTCTATTCTATTATATTTCCAGGAAATATCTTGGAGGAAAAAAGTTATAAGTTAAATAACAATCTTTGAGAGACTCTACTACTCACTCAGTTGTTGGTGAGGTTTCACTAGTGGCTGTCTCTTTTTCAGACCTGACAAAGAAGAGAAAGGTATTTTAACAGAACAGAAATTAAAAAGAACTCTGCTACAACTTAGAATTGTGTCCTTCCTAAAGACACATTATCCTGGGAAGGATAATGGCTCATTTCTTTTCAAACTTCTTAAAATGCAAGGAAGTTTTAGACTGGATTTTCTCAACCTCAGGAACTTTAAGATGTTAATGTTAAGCATGGCTGGCTAGGGAATTTTGGGAGTTGACATCCACTCATCTTAAAAGTTCTGTGATTGAGAAACATGCTGCAGATAAATTGTCCTCTGGAACACGGCTACCATGAGCTTCGATTTATTGGAGAATTTTGTTCTCTCCTGAGCAAATTAAACCAAATATTGCTCCGTCCCAATTTGCTTGCCTATAGAGAGGGCTAGGAATTTTGAGCAGCCTCTCCTCTTAGTATAGCAACTATGAAACACAATCAGTTTATATAAATATAATTAAGAAATTCAGTAGCAATAGCACTAAGACTATATACTGCTTTACAGAGTCAGGTTTACAGAGTCAGCATATTGCACCCAACAATCTAAGTCCTCATTTTAATGACACTGGAAGGATGGAAGGCTAGTCAATCTTGAGCCAGTCAGGATTGAACTCCTGGCAGTGACCAGTTGAATTAGCCTGCAATACTGCATTCTAACCACTGTGCCACCATGGCTCTTTCATAAACTGAATGAATTAGAATCTATGGGTGGATCTACCTTTAGTAAAGGAATGCTATCTGACCCCACTGCAACAACTGGGTCTTTATCAGTTGTAGCTGTTTCTAAAATATTAATTAAATTATATTTCCACTTTTGGATTGCTAAAATGTGAGGAAAATGTAGTTACATTTGAAAAATAAAATACATTATTGCAGAGGATAAATACTATAATACATAGTCATATATATATATATATATATATGTATATCTATAAAAGGTACAATGTTTCTTTTTTCTTTTTTCGTAGGCTTCGTATGCTTTTCTATCTAGCCAGGTTTTACCTACGTAAGTTATGTTGTACCTTTTACAGGGAGGATAAAAAAAAAAAGGGGGTGTGGCTCACTGAGGAAGCCTAAAAAGGCAGAAATGGTCCATCTGAGTCTCCCAGAAACAACAGAGAATTGCAGTTGGCTAGAGAAGAGAGAGGCCCAGAACCTGTGAATGTGATTTCACAAACCAGGGCTGCAGAACAACATAACTTACGTAGGTAAAACCTGGCTAGATAGAAAAGCATATATATATATATATATATATATATATATATATATATATATATATAAA